>JAHKKF010514936.1:2433-30990 GCA_019740295.1 Labeo calbasu
TGTTCACATATTGTTCTACACTGTTTGAACTCAATGAGTTTTTGTGTGCAGCCAACAAAGACAAACAGAAACATGTTGCCTATTTATTGTCTTTCACGTCATCACATTCAATTCAACCTCACATACCATTTCTTTTGTCGCGTTACTGTAGATACAGCAGCGGAACAGGAAACACTGGTGGACCTTCACGGTCAAAAATACCCAGCTGACTCAAAAAGCCACAGCACAGTGTCTTTTCTTAATTATCTGTGGTGTACAAATTCTTTTCATTAGCATCAAACCTCAGGGGGGGCATCTGTCACACTAATCTGAATATCAGGAACCCTGCTGAGTGTTTCAGTTCAAACATGCCCCTCCAGGGCCCTCGGCTCCCAACCCCTCCCTCATCCTTCTGAGGAAAGGGCCAGCCTGCATTTGACATGCTACTCTACACCGTTTCGTCAAAACTGAGAGCTGCAGACCCATTAGCTACAGGAGGATATACCGTTTCAACAGGGCTGAGTGTTGAAAAATGGAAAAGTACCAGAGGATTAGGGTTTCACCTTGTCTTGCCGTTTCCTTAAAATGCAGAAACCACACTGATACTAATATAAAAGTTTTTTTTTTATATTTACATACTATCAGATTTGATTAAGAAAAACTGCATTTAACTGGTTACCATAACAAACCCCCAATGCCCCAGCTCAGGAGAGGAAATGAGCCTGATATCTCGCCCTCTCCTCCTCCAAAGTTCTCAGCTAAAAGAATGAGAGCGGGTGGGTGTGGGGGGCTAATTGCACTGATAACATCAAGCTCAAGTGTTCGTCCATGCATATCCTCAAACTGCATTTAGCCATCATTCATCCCTCAACGTTATCACCTAAAATTTCTCCAAAAACCAGAAAGTCTTGATTCGTTTCCTCTATTTCAAGACAGTAATGTTTTCACTCAGCTAGTTTTTAACGTTGACCTCAGCTGAAATCTTGGCATGGTGCAATTTCTGCCGACTCAGCCTTCAAGATGATCATCCTGTGTTAATACGGGGTTACGGCCTGGCTTCAAATTACGCAAGCTTAAAAAAGCTAAAACCAAAGTAAACGAGCTTTAGCTGGGAAGCACTGTAAGTATTTATATACTACTATAGTATTTATTTCTCTTTAATTAGCTTTTATTTCTACACTACCACTCAAAAGTTTTTATTTTTTTTTTAAAGAAGTCTCTTTTGCTCACCAAGCCTGCATTTATTGGATTCAAAACACAGCTAAAGCAGTAATATTGTGAAATATTAAAACTATTGAAGAAACTACAGAAATGAATACCTTTATTTAGCGAGGATGCTTTAAACTGATTAAAAGTGATGAAAAAGACATTTATAATGTTACAAAAGACTTCTATTTCAGATACGCAATGTTCTTCTGAACTTTCTTTTTATCAAACAAACCTGAAAAATTCTACTCAGCTCTTATTTATTATAATAATAATGTTTTTTTGAGCAGCAAATCAGATTAATCTTTCTAAAGGATCATGTGACTGGAGTAATGATGCTAAAATTTCAGGAAATCACAGGAATAAATTACATTTTAAAAATTGATTTCAAATTTATTTTCAAATAAGCAGAATTTTCTCTTAAACTTTTACAGTTTTTTTATGTACTTTGGATTAAATAAAGATGTCTTTAAAAACATTAATAACCTTACTGTTCAATAACTTTTGACTGGTAGTGTATATTTAAAGTAAATGTTTTTTTTGTGCTTTGTCATTATAAATAGTTTGTAACATTTCTATTTGGTATTAGTAATTTCTAATTTAAATCATTTTTATTAAAGTTTTTCATCTAATATTTATTTTTTTGTTTAGCTTTGTTTAGATTAACAAAAACAATTTTAATAGTTTTAGTTAACAACAACAACGACGACATGCATACTAATAATAACTACCAAAAACTTGCTTATAAATCTCTCAGTATGCTATAATCACCAAAACTCAGATTCACTGATCACAGCTCAGTTTTTCAGTTTTTTAGTGAAAAAGGCTTTATATGTGGATAATTTTTAATTTTGGCAATGCTTCATTTATAAGATTCCCAACAAGCGGCATTTCTCATTTTTATTTAAATTTTTCCTCTAATATTTATATTTTATTTCAGCTCTATTTCAATAAACAATTTTTTTTTTATTGATTAGTTTTCAATAATAACGAGTAAATCTCTCAGTATGTAATATTATCACCAAAACTCACTGATCAAAGCTCAGTTTTTCAGTGAAAAAGGCATTATTTGTGGACAATTTTTAATTTTGGCAATGCTCACTCAAAACGAAGGTACATAAGCTCAGACCAATGAGGCCTATGATCATTTAGTTTCAAAAAGAAATACAAATAATTAAAAAATATATATTTGAAAGAAAAGATAATTGAAAGAAAACAAACAAAATAATTAAATAAAATAATAATAATAATAAAAATAAAAATGAATCCAATGTTTGACAACACAGCATTAAAATAAAAAAAAAATTGTAGTGTAACAAGGTAGGGAGAAAAAAATATATATATAATAAATCAATTTGAGGAAATTGTTAAGCTCTGTGCGAGCAAAGTCAGCAAGGTTTAGTCCAGTGTGACAACATTAACTAGCATTTTCAGGTAGAAGAGAATCCATTCCTGGTCAAAATGACCGGGTTAAACGAATATTAAGATGGGATTTTTTATAATGTGAAATTACAAACCAGGTTGTTTTATGCAAAAAGACAGCAGCTCCCTACCATTTGTCATAATAAATCTCGGTCTGAATGGAAACTTTGCTATGCTCTCAGCTTTAAGCTTAGGGCTAGATGCCCCACACACATTGACTGCAGGCGACTCTTAGAGAAACCCAACAATGGCCGCAGCCGCCTGAATCAATGACTTAGGGAAAGGGAGGGATATTTTAACAAGGGACGTGAGCGAAGCCATTATTCATTCAGTCGAAAGCAATTAATTAATGCCTGAACACTGCCAATTGCCGGCCAGCGCAAAACAACCCTCCCCCAAACAAGCGGCGGCCATAATGAGGGTCAAAAGAACGAGAGAGATTTGCTTTATAAAAACAACCTTTAGATTATTGTACAGATGCAGAAAGCACTCTGAATTAATTGTCATTTTGGCCGCCTTAATCTGGGCCCCAGATTTTAATCGGTGAAAAACACCAACACATGGCGACACAAGTCACCCCCTCTATCTTATCTCTCTCGCTTTGTTTGTGCAAGCAGACGTGCCACCTCTGATAACATGCCCTGCCACATCACACAGCACAGATATATTATGAGTCAGACTTCCTTGTTTCCTGCACTATAAATCTACTTGAGACATCAGGCGACACTGCAAGAATGCCTCTCTCCTTCTGCTGCATAATGCTTTTGCAATCTACCTGAAACTGTTGGTTAGACTCGCAACATGCCGAAGCAGCTGTAAGTTGCTCTGACTCTTTCTGATTTGTGCATTGGATAGGTTGCCTTGGAGACTGACTCAGGGGTCCTGGGGCCAGCGGAGGCCGTGGCCTCTTATGCACACAGCTGTCACACAGCACAATACAGCAGCCAGCTAGTGGAGAAAATCAGACGCGCTCGCTCGGTTCAACACGAGCATCTAAAAATACAATTTCTGCAGTTCAAATTTACTTGCAACCAGGTAAAAGAAATCAAACACCAGCATCTCAAGCACATAAAACCACCAAATGAAGTGCAATCAAATTCATCTTCGACTTACTGGCCAGGAGGAGACAGGAGAGGGCGATGACGTACAGCTGCCGCACCGCTACGTCATAGTGGTCCATAAAGAGGTCAAGCAGGTAGACGGCCAGGTGACGTGCCGTAGGGCACAGCTGGTATCGGTTACTGAGAACAGCGAGCAGGTCGGCAAAGTACCGCCGCATCCCGATCTGTGGAGATTGGGCCTGGTACGTTGGCAACTTCAGCTCCTGAGGAGAAAAAGGAGATATAAATGTAGTAATGTATAATTGCAAAAAATATTAAGGTATCCGGCAAGGATGCATTAAATGCAGTGTAGACGCAGTGTAATGTTACAAAATAATCCCGAAATGCACCAGTTTCCACAAAAACATTAGAAACACAACTGTTTTTAACACCGATAACAATAAGTAATTTCTTGAAAGTCAAATTAGCATATCAGAATGATTTCTGAAAGTCATGTGGCATTTGTATTTTAAAAGTATAAAATTATATTTTAGTAAAATATTTGCAATATTACTGTTTTAATATTTTTGACCAAATGCAACCTTGACGAAAATAAAAGAGACTTCTTAAACATAAAAAAAAAAAATTACTAACTTTTGAACATTAGTTTTTGTGCGTGTTATTAAAAATGGTTTTATTCTGTAATGTTATTACATATACACTACCAGTCAAAAGTTTTTGAACAGTAAGATTTTTAATGTTTTTTAAAGAAGTCCCTCTCTGCATTTATTTGATCCAAAATACAGAAAAAGCAGCTGATTTGCTGTTTAATAAATGTGTATTAATATTATTATTATCAATAATAATATTAATATTTAAAAGAGTTGAGTACATTTTTTTCAGGATTCTTTAATGAAGAGAATGCTCCAAAGATCAGCATTTATCTGAAATAAAAAT
Organism: Labeo calbasu; assembly: GCA_019740295.1. Classification (NCBI taxonomy): domain Eukaryota; kingdom Metazoa; phylum Chordata; class Actinopteri; order Cypriniformes; family Cyprinidae; genus Labeo; species Labeo calbasu. The sequence goes on from JAHKKF010514936.1 coordinate 7,038, forward strand.
CTTTTGTAACATTATACACTATACCATTCAAAAGCTTGGGAATCGGTATAGAATTTTTTGCTATAGAAATATAGTAACATAGTTTTATTTAGCAAGGATGCTTTAAATTGATCAAAAGTGATGACAAAGACATTTTTTAGAATGTTATAAAGGATTTCTATTTCAGGAAAATGCTGTTCTTCTGAACTTTCTATTCAAAGTAACCTGAAGAAAAAATTCTCAGTTGTTTTCAACATAATAACAATAATAATAATAATAATAATAATAATAATAATAATAATAATATGTTTTTAGAGCAGCAAATCAGAATATCAGAATGATTTCTGAAGGATCATGTGACTGGTGTAATGATGAAAAAAAATTCAGCACTGAAAACAGAAATAAATTACATTTAAAATATATTCAAATAGCAAACAGTTATTTGAAATACTAAAAATATTTACAAATTTTACTGTTTTTGCTCTACTTTGGATGAAATAAATCCAGGCATGGTGACTAGAAGAGACGTCTTTAAAAAAAAAAAAAAACATTAAAAACCTTACTGTTCAAAAACTTTTGACCGGTAGTGTATTTTGCACATATTAAATAGTATGTAATCTGTAAATTAGTTAAAATAAACATAAAGCATAACATAAAAAAAATGAACAAATTATGTTTATTTTATTTAATTATTAAATTATTTTCAAGTGTTGCATTCAAAGACAACGCATCTTCAAATCAATTTATGAAAGATTAACCGTTTTTCATGAATGAGGCCAATTAAAATAATTGCCTTTTGTCAGCACTCTCTGTAATCAACCAAACCAGAGCCATTCTCAAAAATTAATCCAATGCTAACTGCGCAGAAATTACAACTCAAACACACCCTGAAAAAGTACCAGTCCCATTTAATAAGCAGCTAAATTGTCAAACTCTTTCCAGACATGAGTCCTACAGGCAGAGTGTGCTGCTTTATAGTGGCTGTTGAGGAGAGCGCTGCTTCCTTTACAGGCCTAGCCATCATGTCTCACAGCCATCTGTCCCCTGTGGGGTGAGGGGCTGGGATTTGACCCTCTCAAGGAGCCCTTTTGTGGGGCCTGCCCGCAATTTAGACAGCCCTACAGCTGCTGCTGTATTTGAATGGCTGATCAGTTTGTCAACTGCATATCTGATGCAAATCGTTTTCAGGAGAACATGCATTTTCAAAGCATCTATAAATAATATAACAAGGTAAGGCCAGAGGAAATAAAACTAGCTTAGCACCTCTGTGTGCTTTTACATTTTTGCGGGTTTCACATTGATAAAATGGGAATTGGTACTTGAACATCGCATGAAAAAGAGGAAACAGACTTGCTTGAATATTGTTATTTAGCTTGCGTAAGACAAACTAAATCATTTACGCTTTAACATATATAATATGTATAAATTACAAAGGAAATATTCTAGATTTTACATTTGCAAAATTAAAAGCAAGGCTGCAAATTAACCTCCTCAAAGATTTCAATTAATTGCAAAGACTCTTAGGTTTCAGTATTGACGTAGGAGGCGAAGTCCGTCAACCTCCCACACAAAACATGATCTGCACAAAGATTTACATCGACTAACATTTCTGCACAACATTAACTGAATATTCCATGTTGGTGAACAGAGAGACTGTTCTGTCTAAATACAACCCACCAACACCAATCCTCCGATCTCCACATATTTCTCCAAACAGCTGAACCACTTTGCATCTGCATTGCATTAGTCCTACATATCACTAGATTTCACATAACTCTGACTAAGCAGGTGGTGAGGAGAATAACATGCCAAAAAAAAAGCTAATGCAAGCCACTTTCAGTTGCATGCATCATTTTGCCACTCCTTGACACGTACTAAATAAACTCAGCAGGATTGTTTAGTCCGGTAATCTCAAGCTAACAGACAAACTCAAGTACAAACACACAAACACTTCACATTCCAAACCGGACGTGAGCACACCCTGCAATAAACAGGACGGACAATAAAAAGACAACAGAGTGCACTAAATAAATGCACTTAAACCTCACCATCTGATGGGGGCAATTCACTCAGCAGTGAGGAAACAAAAGTTCACATGGTTTAGCAATGCACTTCCTAGTGTTCCAACACAAAAGCGTGTCCAGTTTCAAGAAACAAATTTGCTAATAACGACACAGCAGTTCTACACTAGTCTACTTCTACATAATTAGCGAAAGAATTGAAGTTGTCACTAAAAAGGTGGGGCACGAGACCCCAAATCTGACTCTGGACAACAAAACCAGATTTATAGAACAATAAATAAGCTTTCCATCAATTTATGGTTTGTTAGGATAGGATATGTGGCCGAGATACAACCATTTAAAAATCTGGAATCTGAGGGTGCAAAAAATTCAAAATATTGAGAAAAATCACCTTTGAAGTTGTCCAAATGAAGTTCTTAGCAATGCATATTACTAATCAGAAATTAATTATAATTATAATTTATAATTATATTATATATTATAATTATAATTATAAATTAAATATATTTATGATAGTAAAAATTTACAAAATATCTTCATGGAACGTCTTAATATCCTAATGATTTTTGGCTATTGCTACAAATATACCCGTGCAGCCTAAGGCTGGTTTTGTGGTCCAGGTTCACATATGCCATATTTGACAGCACTTTTAAAGTAATAATATTACTTAAAGGATGAAAAAATGTGTCAAATAAAACTGAACTAAAACTAGGCTGTACCATGTGCTTTTCAAAGAGTCCTGGGACAGTATTCCTGCTTGTAAATGCTATTCAATATGACTATTATCAGGGAAATGTGTTTACAAAATGAATGCAGACAACACTAGACGATGCGTTGGCCAGGAACCGTCATAAAGCCACAATCAGAGGATGTTTTCTGAGCACTGTGCGACATTTCACACTTCCCCATCAAAGCTTGGACAAGTCAAACCAAACCCAGTTCAACGCGTGGCAATTCGATACCTGTATGTTGACATTAGGATTGAAACTGTACATGTATGAAAGCAAAGCTCACCTTAATTCGCAGAGCCTGATGGATGTCCGCTGCAAGCTGGCTTTTCCACCACTGCCCCTCCGTTTCCATCTTTCCCATCCAGAAAGGGCCCCAATCCTTAAACACAAACAAGAGTGTGAGAGGAAAACAAGCAGGCACTTCTACCACACTACTTCTATTTCAGGTTTGTTTTTTGAGAAAAACTCACAGTTCTTCGGGGGAACTAAAGACATAAGATAAGTGGGTGCTTGTGGGAAACTCTTTTCTAAATTTACTGAGCTTTAAGTCGTCCAAGCAAAGTTCAAGCAGTTCATCCCACGCTGAACCACAAGAGCCGCTTCGCGGAAAATCACGACTTTGTCTTATTTATTTGTGAAAGACTCAACTAATAACGTAAACGCAGTCTAACGATAAACTTTAGGTATCTTTTGGTCACTTTATTTCTAAAAGACCAAATCGGTCCGAAATTAAAGTGACCGGCGTCTCACATCCAGCCCTGCGGCACGCCACGAGATCCTTATTACAGCGATATCAAGTATACATGAGAGTTGTGAACGAATAAAGCGAGGAGTTTCGGTTTAAACGCGCTAATCGACGGTGACTATCCAAACTAAAGCAGAAGCTGAAAATGAAACATTGTAGGAAGCAATATAACGCTATTTATTAAAACAACAGCGCGTCTTACCACTCAGACAACGGCGCTCCAGACCCCTTTGTTTCAAAACTGCCGCATACTGGAGTTATATCCTTCAACTACGCGCGTCTGTACTTTTCAAAACAAATCCCATATCAAGGGAAATTCTTCCCGTGGATAACAAAGTCGCTTCAATGTGCAGTTGAGTGGGTTTTTTTAATCAAAACACCGCCGCGTGTGTATCCAAGTTAACCCCTTTGACTTTTTTCGCCGTCCCGTGTAGTGTGCTCCCCCAGCGGCCTGAGAGGAGCAGATCTGAATGATGTTGGTGAGCGGAGCTGCATGGTCGCTCCAAACTGGGAGGAGTCCACAACACGGACATTAACGTGAGCAAACAATTGCCATTCGTCAATTTATTTAAAACATCGATAAACGAAATTGACTGAAAAGTATGTTTTATTAGTACACAATCATCTAATCTACAGGTGATATGTGGTGAGAATGGTTTGCTGAGATTACGGAGATTTATTTTGATGTGGAGGACAACGAAGAACAGCACATTTTAAATACATTTATTTCATAATTGAATGTAAATAAATAGATGAACAAATAAAACATTACTGCGTGAGATCCAACTTTATGAAGCATGTAAATATGACTAAAAATATCTTTTTAAATAACTATCCCACGCATTTGTAATGGGTGTTGATGAAATTAAGAATCAGCGATTGTCACCATTAATTTAAAACTAAATCCTAGTTTTGTAAAATAAAGTGACCAATTTTATTTTATAATATGTTCTGCTTGTATTTGGCCAGCAGGTGGACCCTTAAGTCCTAAGCACTGTAGATACTGCTTAAAACTAATTGTAGGACAGGACATTGCGGTGTTTATATATAGTCTAATAAACTGTAGCTTACTATCTATATTAAACACAACAATGCCTGGGCAATGTGGAAACGATATTTAGCTTCTTAAAAATCTAGTCGTTTAGTAAGGCTACGTAGCAGTTTAGCACTACAGTATGTGGCCAATCTGTTTGAAGTTTCAGCAGTATGATAAGACATGCAGCTTTTCTACTTAGGAATGAGACAGACATGTCAGGTTAGTCATTCATTTTAAACATGTCTTCCAAAAAAAGCGGCACAAAGATTTTTATAGGCTGCTCCATAAGACCATGTTAATTTGATATTTACTGTAGTAACTAACTTAGGTTTACTGTGGCATTTTTTGTGAGAGCTAGATGTACTTAACCAATTCACAACTGTAAACCAAGACACGTATGTTCCTTTACTTTTACGTCTTTGGATAAGTGCCTGCTAAATGCCTGAATGTAAATGTAAATATAGAGAGTTTGCTCTTACCTCACGGTTTGGTCAGTTACCCGGATGCGCGAGCATATTGGACATACTCGGATGTAAACAACAGAATTGAATGCACGGTTAATGTAACCGAATACGTTGTTCTGCTGATTTATGCTGTCTAAACCACAGAAAAATACGTGCGGAAGCTGCTAAATCATATAAAGAAGGACTTAGTAAGCAGGAAAGGGTGCAATATTTTGACTAACTAAAATTAATAGGTGGTAAAGATACGTATGAGCAGTATTAATTAAGATATTAGTCACATTTGTAATTCCTGACTAAAAATTATTAGAACAAACACAATTGTCAAGATACTTGCCCTGGAAATCCTGGTAGTCGGTTTGGCCAACCACTAACACCTCTTGCACTCTTCTCCTTGATTTGTTATAACTTTTGGCAGTTTATAGTACTCCAGATGTTTTTCCCAGTCCGACCGATTAGCACAGCGCAAAACATAACAATAATTGATCATTTTCAGCAGAAATAATAAGCAAAATATGCGAGTTTCATTCAGTTCAGTGGTATTGTTTACATTCTGTGCCTATAAGAGGATAGCATGTTAATTTGATATTTACTGTAGTAACTAGCGTAATTTGGTTTAGTGTAGTACATTTTTGTGAGAGATGTACTTAACCACTTGACAAATGTAAACTTATGTTACATTATTTAAACTCTTTGGAGTGTCTGCTAAGCGTAAATGTAAATATAAACGATTTAAGTGGAAATCTTCACTTTTATTATGTATTATTACATCTCTCGTTTCCATGTTTGAAAAGTCCATAACCATATTTTCATGGTGAAATGCTAATATGCGAGTTATGTTACAGGCTAATGCTCTTAACTCTCTGTAATGCTATACACGTCTCACAACTTAACACCACTGTGTCGGTAGTCCCTTCAAGTTTGATGTATGTGTTACTATGCGGATAAGAAACTTTTGGAGTACCGCTGGTGTGAAATTAAGCAGTCTTATATCCTTGCTGCCCACTATATCATGTCATTAAACCATCAGGCACAGCCGAGACCAAGTGGGTCAAATGCCATAGCTGTCATGGCCTGCATGGTCATGTCCAGTTCAGTGAAAGTCCCAGAGTTGGCTGGCAACGACAAACACTTGAGAGTAAGTGCACATCTGCTCTCGAACAACTGTGTGCTTTCGAACAACAGTGCTTCCGCTCATAGTTAAGGTGAATCTGACTGCATTTCACATTAAAATGAACCTCACATGAACAAAGTTCAGATCAGTGGACAATTCATTTAGATACAGTGATAGCTTTAATGCCTTAATGCCTTAATCCTTAATGCCATCAAATGATACCCTCATAACCAGCATGATCTTTCTATTTGCAGTGGCCATTTGAAGGCTCAATACTTACCACAGTGTACCCAGAGGACTTCAGCCCTATCTCCCTGATGATAGTGTTATGGGGCCTGGGGAACTATATATAGCTGGCCCTGTGACTGCACTGGCTATGTTAGTCAGATTCCAAAGGAAACGCTTCAGTACAGCCAGACCAGCACCTGCTGTCAAAGCTGACTGCCACACCACTACCTTAGCTACTACTGGGCCTGGACCACATATCCTGATCCAGACCTCAGCAGCCAAAAAATAAGGTCTGATTCATCTCCTCTGCAGTCCCTAGCTTAGTGTATTTTTTTGCACTTGTCCTATTTTCTTATTATAGATAAGTTGTCTGTTGACTTGTTGACAGAATTCTTTGACATTTTTCCTTGATTTGTCATTCAGATTTAACACCTCAGAGGAGTTTCAACTAAAAGGAGAAGATTTGGGTTGGCTTGGATCAGGTGAGAGAAGTTTTTACATAGTGTTATTACCTTTGACAGTCTAACAATGGAAAAAATAAACCAGTTTCATCACAAATCAAATGCATGAGACTCCAGTCTTTATTTTTTAACATGAAGCTGCTACCAATTAAGTGTTTGCATTTTTGTTGTAATACACACATAATTGGCATATTTACAATGTGTATACATATGTCTTTTATGTGTAATTGTATATTTTATTTATCTGAAATATCTCTTTATTCTTTATTCTTTTTTTAGTCAAGAATTCAGAAGAAGCAGTCAGGCTGGACATGTCATCTCATGTTTAATCAGTTGGCTTGATGCAACATCTAATTTTCTGAACCATAAACATTACTGCTCTTGCAATATAGGTCTGACCTGCACATTCACCCCACACTAGGGTGTAAAACGTTCAAGACAGCAGGACATTTTTGAAGTAACATTTAGAGAGAAATGTCTAAGCCATCTGCATCTATCAAAGAAAAAAACAGTCTGTCTCTCCAACAAAGAGATGAAGGGGAAAGTGACCTAGAGCAGACTGATGATATCACGGATGACTCAGCAAGTTCATACTACACTGCTCTTTGTTCTCTGAGTGAATACAGTGAAGCTTTAGGGGACAGAACACACACTCTCTCTACAGAGCGTCCTGCTGAAGGCAGCACTTTTGAGTTCTTGGATTGCGCTACCACTATGGAAGGCATCACTTCAAGATCTTTGATTACAGAAACCACACTATCACAAGACTACGAAACAGAAGAAGAGAAGTCTCAGTGTGAACTGGATAAACCTTCATCAACTGAGAAGGTGTTAGAATCTGAGCCAGAACATCTACTGTTGGGTACAACAGCAACAAATGTGGATTTGCAGTCTGTAAAGGCAGCCTTGGGAAGCCCCGTGCAAAGGCTGGATAATTCTGGCAAATTTAAATTATCAGGAAAAGATTCATTGGTTAAACCGAGGGATTATTTTGGAGGTGGCAGGACTGTATTTCATACTAACATTAGAAACGAAGAGGAGCCCAGCTCCAGCTCCCCAGAAACCATATTCACTTCAAACACTATTTTGATAACGCCTGGGAGAAATCAATACAGCTTGGGTAGGGAACAGGAACATGGTGGCACAGAGCCAAAAGAGGACCATGCGACACAAAAGCAAGAACCCAGGGAACGTTTGAGTGCACCCAGGCTTGAGAGAGGCGGGCATATTCTTCTGGGTCAAATGAAAAGGGAGGGGGAGGGCCAGGGTAGAGGGGTGAGTCGCAGAAAGGAGCAGGTTGAGCTGTCAGTCAGGTCTAGAAATAGAAAAGCGTCTGCAAACTGCATCTCAACACTCACAGTCAGCAAGCAGGAGTCAAGAATCCCGCCGCACTGTTATTCAGAGTGTATCCCCGCAACCAGGCACCAACACCAGCTACAGAGATTCGCTGATACTCGGACGTTGGAAAAGCAGAGCCGGCAAGGCGCCTGCCAGTCCAGACCGCTCTCCAGCACGCTGTGTAGCAGCTCTTGGCAACCCTGCCACACTACAGACAATACCAGAGGATCAACCAGCATGGGAACAAAGTTTGCCGAGGCCAGTAGTAAGGTGGGGGGCCTTGTTAACCAGGCCCAGGTAAGACCTTCCTGTTCTGAAACTGACTACATGCATGTTTTCAGTTCAAGCTGTAGGCCCTCAAGTCAGCCAGCTGCTGATGAAAACCACAACAATTGGACAGATGATATTCTCTCTTTTAAAATGCAGATGTATTCAAACACTCAAAACACATCTGTTTGCTCAGAATCCAGCAGCTTTGAGTGTGTTGATGTGGCATTGGAATCCACAGATGAAATAAACCGGGGCTTAAAGACTGTGCCCAAAAGACAAATCCAACTGAAGAGACGGGACACATCAGAGGCACATGTCGACAATCAAACCCTTCAGGTTGCAAACACACCTGTGCGTGCCCGGGATATGTTTCAGCGTCAACATAGCACCCCTGCAGCTTTTAACCAGGAGTCCCATGTGGCTGATCAAAGGTCAGTACAAGCAGAAAGAAAACAAAGGCTTCAGAAGTCATTTTCGCTGGATGAAACCTCCAGCAAAACCCAGATGGCTTCCTGCATCATAACAAATGTCCTATCAAAGAAAATGCAACATGAACAGAATCTTCGCACCTTGGATGTTTCTGATAAAGCTTTCGCTTCTACCAAAGTGAACAACAGGACTACCACCACGGATGAATGCACCTATTTGTCTGGCAAGGATGTATATGCTGAAACTACCAAGCTAAATCAAAGTGCTACTCCTAAGAGGGAGGCCCAGAGAGAGTCCAGCCCTGTTCAAAAGCACTGCAGTGTTAACTCTAAAACACAACCCAAGCTGCTGAGTAAACATGGCTTCAGTCCTCTTTTTAGTGCAACTGGCAGGTCTGAAGTTCAAGGCAGTGGCACTGAAATAACCGACCCTTCAGAGAATGAGAAAGCAGAGAAGTTGAGTCCAAGAGAGGAGGTGTTGCAGCTGCCTAACCTGAGCCCTGGAGGAAAGCTATCCTGTGACTCAGCAAAGGGCAGAACATGGAATTCGAGTGCAGCAACAAATGTAGCCATCAGCACACAGGTCTCTATGAAAACCACACCTGAAGAATGCCATACAGGGCAAGGAATTCATAAACAACACAATATGACCCTAACCGATGTGCTGGAAAAGCAGGAGCAACAGGTTGGCACCATGGAAAGTACACTCAGTCCTACTAATATAGCATGCCTAATCTCTGATTTGGAAGCGAAAGCAGTGGATAACACAATCCCGCAAGTTGATGAGAGTGGTGTTGAAAAGGAGCAAGAGAGTGGCAGAGAGGAAGTCAAGTCTCCAGGACAGTCTGCAATCCTTGGTATGCAAAGCCAAGGCAAACTGAAAGCCATGGCTCCTGTGCATGTAGTACGAGACATGAGAAGCTTGGTGAAAAACACATACAACAAGCCTTTCAAGGGCGTAGGAGAATCAACCCATGGAGTAGATGGGAGTGCTCCTTTGTTTCAGCCATCGGTACACAATTTAAGCAACAACATGGGTGAAGGAAAAGGAAAGGGATACAGGCAAGATGAAAAACCCCTGGTACGGAAAGTCACTCCACCTCTTTCACTGGACAGAAGAAGAGATCAATCTGCACAGAGAGGAAGCTCGACTAAGGTGGAATCAAATGACAAAAGTCTTACTGTTGGATTTACAAAGGTCAGTCCAATTAGTTTAACCAAGGCAAACAGTTGTGCCTTGTCAAAGCCCTCAGAGACACAGGATAGCCAAGTTGGCATGAGTAAACCTGATGTTCTAGTCAGCGATACAAACTTGAAACCAACAAATAGAACAGACTTGGCAGCGCAAGCTAAAGAGGAGGCCTCTACTGACAAGGCAGAGCATGAGATGACTATCAGCTCTGACAAAGATAAACTTTTCCCAGTAGCGCTGCAATACTGTCCACCTACAGCAAGTTCTGAGCAACAGGACCATGGTGTCCAGACCCCATGCCTTCCTCCCAGGTCGCAGAGTTCAGTGGGACCTCTACCTGCTTGCGTCCTAACAGTTGCTTCCACACCCATGGTTCCCTCATATTATTACAAGCCCAACCCAATGGGTTACCAGACAATCTCTCCTCATATCGGAGCCGTTCATGGCTACGTTCAAGGGCCTGTCTTGTTTCAAACACCTCTTTATAACCAGATCCCTGCATCAAATAGTCATACCCCCCTACTGAGATCTCTTTCTGAGGATGGAAAAACGCTAGTCCAGCCAACAGATGGCTCAACCAGTCAAGCTCAGAATGGAGAACCAGGGCTGAAAATATCTTCTCCAGAGAGCCAACACAACACAGCCTTTGTTGCTCCCATGAGTGCAGAGGCCAGGCTTGCTGGTACAGGTGTGCTGTTTCCAGAAGCAGGAGGAAGCATAGCAGCAGGACAAAACCCCCGCCAACTGTTGCTAGACCCAGAAACTGGCTACTATTTCTATGTGGACATGCCTCAGCTGCCACAGCGCAAGATGCTATTTGATCCAGAAACTTGCCAGTACGTTGAGGTCCTACTGCCACAGCAAACGCTTCCCAGTGCTGTCTTGCCCACACCTTGTGCCATACCCTTTGCCTCCCTTCACATACCACCCATGTACACCCCACAGTGCTTCCCTTATGTACAGTCACATCCCCAGGTGCTCCCACCACCAGGACCATGAAACCTGACGGGACCTATGGGCTGTAGAAGACAATAAGTCATGTCCAAGGATCAGATTACCCAGTGCTGGAAAGAAGCTGTTTATAAGCTTCTGGATGAGTGAAACATGTTGACCATCTGCTGCCCTGGCCTCGAGGCATCAAGCTGAAAGAGTTTTCAGTTAGCACTGCATTCAACACTCCTTACTTCGTAAAGGCTACCTCTGACATGGGTGAGACTGATTAGATCTGTTGAAATGTTGTAAGATGCATATGCATTCACACATTCAGGCTACATAAACAAAGCAGGGGCTTTAAAGGGAGAGGGGCTCAGATCACCTCTGGTATGGGTAATTGAGACTCACCAAGGGATCGGAGTGTCTTGAGCTTGTTTAGCAAGAATGACAAAGGTCATGATTTTGTTATTGTAAATTGTATTTATATTTACTAAATGGCAGTTTGAGTGAAACCATGCCTTTGGTTCATGTAAACAAGGGCTTAGTTAAGCACTTCCTGACAATTTTAGTGTCTTAAATGACATTTTCACTAAACTTTAACACTTTATTTTAAGGACCAATTCTCATTATTAACATGCATGACCATATTTTAGTTTTCTTAATCACACCCCATACCTAAATTTAACAACTACCAAAATGAGGCAAAATTCATAGTTAATGGTTAATAATGTGAATTGGACCATAAAATGAAGTGTGAACAAAAATTTGTATGTGAACTGGTTTCAAAATGAATTTGCCCCAAAAATGTGTTCATTGTTTTTCTACTGACACTTGACACTTGTTTATGAGAGACCTTTGCTTTAATCCACAGAGCCGTTATCTGAGAATCAGGATGGATTATTGACTATATATAACTGATACTATTGGCGCATGACCGAATGGTCTGGTGTCAAATGTGAAGCCAGCGACAGTGATGGATGAGAATATATAGATGTTTAGTTAAAATCAATAAGGATGATTAAACAGGGCTGAAGCTTTGGCAAGATACTAAATCAGTTTAGCTTTAGACCAAACACTGCAGTAAATCAAACCCTCTTGGCTGAATGGAATCACAGTCACTACATAATGTTTCAGTTTTCATGTTTATTGCAACATTACTGTTTGTTGTTAAAAATGTCATGAAAATGAACTATTAATACTTTACAGTAAAGTTCAGTTGGTTATCATAATCTGACAATGAGCAGTACTTTTACAGTATTTACTAATCTTGGTTAATATAAAATTGTACATATACCAATCTAATAAATATAATAAATAATTCATTTCTAAATAAAAATGAACCTAGTTTAATAAATGCTGCAAAAATGTTAATTGCTAGTTCATAATACATTATGTTTTCTAACCTTTTGAACCTTTTTGTAATGTACACAGACAAAAATGTTTTAGACAGACAGAAAGACATTAAAGTTATATTTCAATACAAAATAACTTAAGCACATCTTTGTAAAAACTGAATGTCCACATGATCGTTTGTCCCATGGCTCTTATTGAATACATAGTACACTCTTAGTATTTATAAACATTATTACTTACTATGATATGTATATAAATTATGATTTCTGTGTATTTTAAATGTCATTTTTCACTATTATTTTCTGAAGCTAAACATTTCTGAACATGTTGTGTTTAGTGTTAATCACTTGCATATTTTGTACACAATCATGAGGTAATAAATGAAAAACAAAAAAAAACCCTGACCTTTATTTTCTCAGAAGTAATTTCAGTAAAACACTTAATGGTTTATAATTAATTATAAAAATGTTACATTTGATTTGATGTTAATAGAACAGAGACCCAGTTTTTCTTTAAATGCAGCTGAAGTCTAGAGTTTACATACATCTTGCAGAATCTGCAAAATGTAAATTATTTTACCAAAATAAGAGGGAGCATACAAAATGCTATTATGTGTTATTGATGTTATTGTTTATTTAGTACTGACCTGAATGAAATACTTCACATAAAAGACGTTTACATATAGTCCACAAGAAAATAATAGTTGGATTTAAAAAAAAATGACCCTGTTCAAAAGTTTACATACACTTGATTCCTAATACTGTGTTGTTACCTGAATGATCCACAAATGTGTTTTTGTTTAGTGATAGTTCATGAGTCCCTTGTTTGTCCTGAACAGTTAAACTGCCTGCTGTTTTTCAGAGAAATCTTTCAGGTCCCACAAATTCTTTGGTTTTTCCGCATTTTTGTGTATTTGAACCCTTTCCAACAATGACTGTATGATTACAGAGAATTCACTGATTCTTCAGAAGGAAACACAATGCATTAAGATCTGGGGGGGTGAAAACTTTTTGAATTTGGAGATCAGGGTACATTTAACTTATTTTGTCTTCTGGGAAACATATTCTGTAGCTTCTGAAGGGCAGTACTAAATGAAAAAAATATGGTATTTAAGCAAAATAGGAAAAATGTACACATCTTCATTCTGTTCAAAAGTTTTCACCCTCTGGCTCTTAATGCATTGTTTTTCTTTCTGAAGCATCAGCGAGTGTTTGAACCTTCTGTAATAATTGCATATGAGTCCCTCAGTTGTCCTCAGTGTGAAAAGATAGATCTCAAAATCATACAGTCATTGTTGGAAAGGGTTCAAATACACAAAAATGCTGAAAAGCCAAAGAATTTGTAGGACCTGAAGGATTTTTCTGAAGAACAGAAGGCAGTTTAATTGTTAAGGACAAACAAGGGACTCATGAACAACTATCGTCAAACAAAAAAACGTAGCTGTCGATCATTCAGGTAACAATACAGTATTAAGAATCATATTTAAACAGGGGTCATTTTTATAAATTCAACTATGATTTTCTTGTGGACTATATGTAAACATCTTTTATGTGAAATCTTATTCAGGTCAGTATTAAATAAAAAATAACATGCATTTTGTATAATCCCTTTTATTTTGGTAAAATAATTAACATTTTGCAGATTCTGCAAGGAGTATGTAAACTTTTGACTTTAACTGTATATGCACCCATTCTCTAATGGTGCAATTTGTCTGGTGTAGATGCAAAACTGAACAAACAAATCAAAATTTTTGACAGCAAACAACATACACTATCATAAACCCAGTCAAATAAAAAAAAAAATGGCTAAATTTTGGTGCAGACCATTTCAACTGGAACATCAATCACACCTTCATTTATTTTCATGTCCTCTTCCTCCTCCTCCTCCTCCTCCTCCTTATTCTTCCGGCACGATGGCTTAAAGCCCCGGAAAGTGGGACAGATTGGCAGGTAGCGCAGACAGCCCAGCTTCTGAACCATCCCCATCCCAATTGGAAAATCATATGTGTCTATTTTTACAGTTCCCGCTCCTGAATAATTCTCTGCCGCCCATTCAATCAGACCTCGCTCTTTTCTGGTCCCTGCACACAAAATGAAATGCTGAATGAGGAATACCATCGATGGGAGCCTTTGTTGTCTATTTATCGAATGAATTTTATATTTGTATGAGTAACTCTTTACCTGGGATTGTGTTATCAAGCACAAATGCTATGAATCCCCCTACAAACATTTCTGTTGTCAGAAGCACTGTGATAATTTGATCCAGTTCTGCTACACCTGTTAAATCAATCAAAATATAGATATTCATAGTAATAGGTGATAACAGCTGGCAGCTTTCTTGCTGTAAAAGACAGTCTGTCTGGCAAATCAACCTGTTTTAATGCTGCCCGGATGAGTGTCCAGGTAATTAGGCAACATGAGGCCAGAAAACATGGAGAAACCTAGAACGAAAAGATTTCTGGAGGAGTTCAGATCCACGCTCTGCAGGTTTGACAGGCCAACAGCTGTAATCATACCTTGGTAAAAACAAAAAAGTTTACAAGTTTACATAAAATACATATACACTATGTATTACAATGACTGTTTTTAAATATAATTTATTCCTGTGATGATGGCAAATCTGAATTTTCTGCAGCCGAGTTTACTCGAGTTTTCAGTGTCACATTATCCTTCAGAAATCATTGATAATAATAATTTTCAATGGTAGTGTATATAATTAAATATTTACTTGTTCCTCTACAAAAATGTGGTTTGAAATCCAAAATTCATTAATGGTATGCTGTTGACTTGGAGCAAATCTGCAGTTACTATGGAGTTTCTGGGCTCTTTACTGACACCCTGTGGACAAAGGTGGGACAAAACATTTGCAAATGCTAATAGGTCCAAGAAGCTTGTTACCAAACAAGGTGCAGAACATCCCTCCCAGAACAGGGTCAGGTAAGGAGGCAAACAGGGCGGTGAACTTCCCAATAGTTCCCAATATAAGCATTATGCCTGCTCCATATTGTATCACCCTCCTACTTCCCACCTGTAGGAGAAATCAAGACACCAGGAAAACCACAGTTGTCACTTACAGAAGAAGTCCACTTTCGAAACAAAGATTCACATGTAATGTACTCACCCCATTGTCATCCAAGATGTTTATGTCTTTTTTGAGGAAAACATTTCAGCATGGTGCCCCGATTTTGAACTTCCAAAAAGCAGTTTAATTGCGGCTTCAAACGATCCCAAATGCGGTTGTACTCTGCCTAAACTGTTTTTGTTCCGGTTCATGACAGTTAGGGTATGTCGAAAAACTCCCATCTCATGTTCTCCCTCAACTTCAAAATCGTCCTTTATCGCTGTTTTCCATTTTTTTGTTAAGGGTGTTTGATCTTGTTTACACATTTACTTTGCAAAGACTGGGTCGGCGCTTCTGTAGCGATGTAGGATGATTTTGAAATTGGAGTTTGGAGTTGAAATTGGATTTTTTCAACATACCCTAACTGTCAGAATACACAGAGTTCAACGAGAGCAAGACAAGACGAGCATTTGAGAATAAAAAGTATTTAAATTGTATTTTTTTTATGAAACTGATCGTTTTGCTATATAAGACCATTCTTCCTCGGCTGGGATCATTTACATCTGCATTGGGATCGTCTGTAGCCGCATTTAAACTGCATTTTGGAAGTTCAAAATCGGGGCTCCATATCAGTCCATTATATGGAGAAAAATGCTAAATTGTTTTCCTCAAAAAACGTAATTTCTTTACGACTGAAGAAAGAAAGACATGAACATCTTGGATGACAATGAGGTGAGTACATTATATGTAAATCTTTGTTTTGGAAGTGGACTTCTCCTTTAAGACAAAACTGATTGATGACACTGAAACAACTGAGGAGACAATTGGAGATATGAATAGTGTATCTCTATGTATCAGCTCCACTCCATGAAAAACTCTAATCAGATGTTACAGAGACCAGAACTGCATTCACTGAATGCTTTCTAATATACACTAGTATTATAAAGGGCCCAAAAGCTCCCACTAGCTTACCTTGGTGATGCCAAGGACCCCTATATTAGGACTGGATGAGGTCGATCCATTTCCTGTGCCCAGCAGCCCTGCTATGATACAACACACTCCCTCTGTAAAAATCCCCCTAGGAAAGACAACAGATCCAACAATCCTTTCTATACATAAATCACCAAGAACACATTAAAGCCACTAAATATTAAAGAGGTCACATCCTGTGTCTTTCCTTGATTTCCAACTAACAATGTAGTTTTTCATGACATAGAAAACACAGAATATGGCCTTGTTTTAATATTTCTATGTAAAAGCTGAGTTGAGTTCCCTGATGGGTCAGACTGAAATGATCAGAGATACTGTTAAAAGTCTTCAGTCTCTTTTTCCTAATGTTGAGATGCCTCAGAAGATATGCAGAGCTGTAGGTGCTACACACAGTTGGGAATAGCGCAATGTTTAAAGGAGTTCATCGCTGTTTGCTCTGGTTAATTGCTCTGCTGTTTAGGACAAATAGTATCTGTCCTACTTCCTCTGGGCTAAGTTTCTCCAAATAACTGTTTACACAGAGGGTCATGTGTTGATGCAATCATTTGTGATGTCGTTAACTCTTTAAAGCCTACTGTATCATATTTGATAACTTCTAAGGCCTTAAAATTATATTTAAAAACTCATATACCTTGTTCTTTCTGTTTTCTGATTTATGATTCTAAAAATATGTCCCCCTTCATGTTGTGATACATGTGTCTTTTTGCTCTACAGATTTTAATAAAGTAAACAAAAATAATTTTACATTGTTAGTAATATTTTAAGAAGACCACTTACTGGACTGAAGCAACTTAGGTTTACTTGACTATCCATTCATCATATTTTAGAAAAATCATGTTTTGAGAAACATTTATTTGTACACCTCCCAGTCATCTCTCTCATTTATGGAACCCATTTCTGCCACTGAATAAAAATAAAAAAGGTAATTGCGTTACCTTTAATTAAAAAAAAAAAAAATTAAAAATTAAACAAATAATTTATCTAACAATTTTGATATTTTCTTCTTGCAACTGCATAATACAAACTCTTAATTCTAATTTTTTTGTTCCCAGAATTGAGTAAAGTCAGAACTGCAAAACATAAACTCACAATTCTAAAAAATAATCTTGCAATTCCGAGAAATAAAGTCACATTTCTGAATAAAATACTTTTTATCTCACAATTCTGACCTTTTTCTTCATAATTCTGACTTTTTTCTCAGAATTTTGGGATATAAACTCACAGCTGCAATTCTGAGAACAAATCAGTCTTTATAACTCGCAATTGCAAGATACAATCTCAGATTTGCAAGAAAAAGTCAGAATTGTGCGTTATCTCGCAATTAAGTCTTTTTAACACAAAACTGTGAGTTTATATCACAGAATTCTGGGAAAAAAGTCAGAATTGTTAGTTTATATCTTGTTATTCTGACTTTATAGCTCTCAATTGTGAGTTTATATCACAATTCTGAGAAAAAAAGTCAGAACAGCTAGACACAAACTCGCATTTGCAATAAAAAGTCAGAATTGCGAGTTTTTATCTTGTAATTCTGACTTTATAATTCGGAATTGCAAGTTTATATCACGCAATTCTGAGTTAAAAGTCAGAATTGTAACTCACAATTCTGACTTTATAACTCGCAACTGCGAGCTTATATCATGTAATTCTTAGAAAAAAACAGAACTGTGAGTTTATATTTCGCAATTCTGACTTCAAAGTCATAATTGTGAGGAAAAAAAGTCAGAAATGTGAGCTAAAAAGTCACAATAACCTTTTTTTTTATTTTGGTGTAAACAGATTTCTATACTCATCTCTCTCAAACTATAATAAAAACTACAGATTATAAAACTATGCATTTCATATATACATATATATATATATATATATCTCATCCAAATAAGACATTGGTAAATCCATAGTAACAACTGATTATGTAGGTCCATGTGCATTTTATACTACTCAGAGTTTGTAGATTTACATTACAAGCTATCAGAATTTCATCTTGTCATATAAATATCAGCAAGTGCACTAAACTGCAGATTTTTGCTCAGTTTGGGTCTCTAAATAAAAAATGGTGTTTTCTTTCCTACTCTTTAATGGGAGCTACATATTCTTTGATATCACATATGAGCCCAAAAAGCCTGATGTATCAAATATGTTACTTTTTTTAAAAAATTAGTCTTAAAGGGATAGTTCACCCAAAAAAGAAAATTGCCATTAATTACTCACTCTCATGTGGTTTCAAACCCATAAAACCTTCATCCTCAGAACACAAATTTTTCATGAAATCCGAGCGCTTTCTGACCTTATTTTTCTCATAGCTTCATAAAATTTATGGTTGAACCACTGACGTCACATGGACTATTTTAACAATGTCCTCACTACTTTTCTGTGTCTTGAACATGTGCATTGCTGTCTATGCAGGGTCAGAAAGCTCTCGGATTTCATCAAAAATATCTTGTGTTCTGAAAATGAACAAAGGTCTTACAGGTTTGGAACGACATGAAGGTGAGTAATTAATGACAGAATTTTTTGTCCTTACCTATTGATAGCGTGAACAGGAGGAGGTGGAGCTCCAGAGAGACGAGCGCAGGCGTAATAGTCTCCGATAGACTCAACGATACCGGCAAGAGTAGCACTAAACATTCCTAGCACTCCTGCTACTGTCACTGTGGGTAAACCCCACTGACCTGTGACACACATAAAACCATGAACATGGAAAGAGTTCACCCATTAACCCACCAATATCACTGCCTCTAATCATACTTCTAATCGTTTTACTGTGAAAAAAAACTGAAAGTCTTAGATTACATATTAGCCACAAGTGGCATCTTCTGATAAAGAAGCTGTTATAAATCATAGGTGTGTGATACAGGAAACAAGCAAGGTCCTTACATGGATAGGGGAAACGAAACCAAGGCGCCTGGGTCATAATATCACCCCGGGCGTCAGTGCGAGCCTTGTAGCCATACCGATTCGGGTCGTTCGGCAGCACATCCGTCAGGGTGAGGATATAGCAAACCAGCCATACCACCATGATTGCCATGATGATCTACTGAAATCAGGATAATCGATTACTAATGACAAAATGCTTGGAGTATTTCAATCGGAAAACGCCCTGATAACAGGCATGTAATGTGAACTTAGTTCTACGGCCTATCAGGAAGTTTCATTAATTGTGATAAATACTGTTGGTTCGTACTGGAAACATCTTGAATATCTGCACATGTGTGATGTGACAGCCTTTTTGTTTGGAGTAGCTTGGAAAAGGACAGGCCCAGTTCCTTAAATACTGCGCGAACAAAACGATGAGGAAGATACACCTGGAATGACAAAACACACCGATGTATTAAAGTAAAACACGGCTTAAATGAAATGCATTTAAACAGCTCAAGCACTCACAGCAGAGACAGGCCCCAATGGCTGCCTGCGCGGTCTCCTGCCGTCTGAAAGACGGACAAGCCGATAAGGGACACTGTGGGAGTGACAGTCAGGGGCCCGATTGAGCTCAGCAGGATCCCTGGGATTCCAGCAAACCCTATGACCACCTCAATCAGGCTGGACATAATGATAGCGCCCTGAATCTACAGAGAATTGACACGTAGATCAGGACACAGGACATTACAAAGTCAATGACTGGTTCAGTTTTTGGATACTGGTCACGCACCTCTCGTATTCGTGGTTGCCAAATATGAGTAGTGTTGAGAGGAAGAGTCCAATTTCCGTAAATCTCCTCTGTGAAACCCAAAACCAAGGTTAAGCATTAACTTAGACACAGATATGACCTGCACAATGTGGAATGTAAACTGATTCTAACTAGATAATACTTGGCAGATTCAGACAAAATGCAAAACTGTGCTGGCTTTTTAATCGTTTTTTATGTAAACGTGATTATTGTTGCTTTTCAATGAGAGTGCTATATTTTTTTAAAGACAGTGTTAAAGCGATAGTTCACTCAAAAATGAAAATTCTGTCATTAATTGCTCACCCTCATGTCGTTCGAAACCCGTAAGATCTTCATTCATCTTCGGAACACAAATTAAGGTATTTTTGATGAAATTCGAGAGCTTTCTGACTCTGCATAGACAGCAATGCAACTCACACGTTCAAGGCCCAGAAAGGTAGTAAGGACTTTGTTAAAATAGTGACAAAATTCACTTTAGCAACAGTTTAAGTAGCAAAATTCTTTACAGTTCTTTACAAACTCTCACAGGTTTAGATGAGATGAGATTAGGTGAGTAAATTCTGACAGAATTTTCATTTTTGGGTGAACTTTATTTTTAAGCCAAGAATTAAGGTTAGAAGTTTCAGCAATATAGCCTCTGAGAAGTTAAACACAGAATCAAAAAAAAAAAAAAAGAAATATATCTGCAAGCAGTGATTACCAGGGTTCAAGCACATTAAGTGCTTAACTTAGTTAAGTGCATAATTATTTAGCAAGCCTGTAACCACCTAAATCCATGATTTAAATCCAGGTACTTTGCCATAGAAATATAATGTTTTTCAACATTTATGACTGTTATAGTGCCAACTGTGGTCCGATCTCCATAAACTCCATAAAACTTTGCATGCTTGTTTAGGATCACCTGTTTTGAGTTTTCCTTTAGGCTTTATAGTATTTTGGGTGAATTTGGACAGGCCCCTTTTCTAAACAACCCTGTAATATAGCTTTCCAAAAATCAAACTTCAGCATTTTTTAGATAATTATTGACCTAGAGAGTCCAGAAAATTATACTGCAGTGTTTTTTTCACAGATTGAGCGAAAAACCTAGGACTAGTTCGCCTATGAGAAGTTCTATCATATTATGTGAATATTGCGTGTTTGTGCAAAAAAAACGCACAATGTACAATCGTTTACACCCTAAAAAATGCGATATCGCCCCTCAGTGGCTGATTTCTTTACAATTTCGCACAGGCCTTTGGGGCTGTTAGTCGAACAGGCCCACCGAGTTTCGTTCCGATCATCCTCCTTTATCCTTGTCTAATGGTGCTCAAACTTCATTGGCTAATGGCAGCCATGTTTTTTTAGAGATGTGCAAATGTCCTTATAGACACTTGTGGCACTTTGGACCAAGACCGTGCATACCGATTTTGCTGTTGAAAGGATAAATGGTTGCGCAATTATAGCCATTTTTATGTTTCTTTTCCCTTTAAGAGCGCCACCAAGTGGCTAAGCTCCACAATTTTTGTCCTGTCCTCAGATTGAGCTCTTACATAAGTGTTCTGAGTTTGCCAGAGATATCTCATTTCATTCAGGAGTTATAGGCATTTTACTAAAAGTGGCCCTGCCCCTTTTGAACGTTTTGGCGTCCTTTTGCAACGGTGAGTCGAAAGTTGAACTTTTTTTGATAATTATTGATATTCACTCTCCAGAAAATCTTTCTGGACTGGTTTGATTTCATTACAAGGTTACCAAAGGGATGCTATTGGTGAAAATACACTACCAGTCAAAAGTTTTTGAACAGTAAGATTTTTAAAGTTTTTTAAAGAAGTATCTTCTGCTCACCAAGCAAAAACAGTAAAAGAGTGATATTCACTCTCCAGAAAATCTTTCTGGACTGATTTGATTCCGAATGAGTGGAAAACCTTGGAGCAGTTCACAAATATAGTTTTTTTTTTAAATCCGAAATACCCGAAAATTTCACCAAGACTTAGGTGTGAGCTAAGGATTCCAACGATATAAGACACTTGAGCCTGTGACTGGCGGTGTAGGAGTCACAAGCGATTTCGTACTTTTGATTGCTGTAACACCTTTTGATCAGGCCAACTGGGGCGAGCCTTGGTGCCGTTGTAGGTGGTGTGAGTACTACCATCCCACCAAGTTTCAAGTCTCTACAACTTACGGTTTGGTCTGCACAATCAGTTTTACGTGGAGATTGCTGATCATTGGCCATTCTAACAATTACAACAGGGTTTCAGCGCTATGCACCAAAAAAAAAGAAATTAATGATCTACAGAAAGCTTCCCACATAGACAGTCACTGTAAAATTCACACACTGTCTAACACTGTTTGTACCTTCAGGAGGACATTTCCATTTGTCCAGCCTCAGAATTGCCTGAGCAGGAATGAGAAAGGCAAAAGCGCTCGCCTGGAACAAAGGCAACCTGGATATGGCATAGAAAAAAATATATATTGTGACTACCAATCACATATATCTATATTAAAGCACACATTGAATAACTAACCTGACACCAAATGTAGTCTGTATGAGCGTAGTGATCCCCACACAGGTGAAGATTGTGCCTACTAACTGGCTGACAGTGTACTGGTCCTGTCCCACACACATGGCTTCAGCCAATAGAAATGGTACAGCAATTGTTCCACTGAAGCATGTTAGGTAGTGCTGGAGATCCAGATATAGGAGGGTTTAGAAGGGATGGAGATGTTGGGTCAGGAGAGAATATGAGAACAGAAGCGTACCTGTAGTCCCAGCAGCACACATAGATACCAAGGTGGGACGTCCTCGATCCTGTAGATCATATCAAATCCTTCTGACTTATTTTGACTGGCATCAGACATCTTGGAAATGTCAGCAGGCATCTCTTGTACTTCTGTACCATCTGCTGGCACAACGCCATCTAAAGATGGGAGCTAATGGATGATATTAAAAAGAAAGAGTATAATGGAGAATAAACTCACACATTCACACGATTCATGCATGACAATATTATTTGTAATGTAATACATGTTTTACGTGTTTATTAAATCATTTTCATATGCCTGTACAGCTAGCCATAAAATTGTAATTTATAAAATATTTGTAAAACAATTAAAACTCAAAACTAATTTTGATCATATATATTTAAACATTTCATATGACATAACAAAGAAAAAGTTACATCATTCAATTCAGTCAAGTTCAAAACTTTGCCAAGTTACTCTTTTATTTACCAATTACAATTTACTTAATATTTAACAACAGATAATGTATCTAACTCCAAAAGACAGCAAATGGACTCTACATAGTAAACCCAAGTCTAGGATAATGAATATGAGCGGCCTCTGTTATCCATATAACTTTTTTTTTTTTGCAGGCTAGACATTCCTTCATACGCGTGACAAGTTAAGTGCTCAATAAAGTGTTAAACTAGTTTCAAAAGAGATAACGTGTAAAAACGTGAACATCACCATTCGTCATTAAGCAACCAGACTGTATAAGCTTATGTTGTTACAAACAACGTTATGCAGGTGCTATTCTAAACAAATATTACACACACTGTATCAATGCTTACTGACAACAGAGCTAAGAACAAGCATTACAGGGTTACCAAATGGATGCTATTAGTGAAAATACACTACCAGTCAAAAGTTTTTGAACAGTATGATTTTTAATGTGTTTTAAAGTCGCTTCTGCTCACCAAGCAAAAAATTTGGAAATATTTTACTATTAAAATTACTGTTTTCTATTTGAATATATTTTAAAATGTAATTCATTCATGTGATTTCAAAGCTGAATTCCTTAAAAAAAAAAAAAACACACACACACATATATATATACTTATTATTATTATGTTGAAAACAGCTGAGTAGAATTTTTTCAAGTTTCTTTGATGAATAGAAAGTTAATTCAGACGTACAGCATTTAATATTATAATTAATATTATAATTATAAATGTCTTTATCATCACTTTTG
>JAHKKF010514937.1:3873-14120 GCA_019740295.1 Labeo calbasu
TCGCGAATCATTAAATTTAAATCGGGACTTCAAAGCCTGTATCGCAAATCGTTTGATTTAGATTGGAATTTCGGAGCAGGTTCAGAAATCTTTTGCTTCACATTGGAACTTTGGAGCATGAATCACAAATCATTTGATTCAGATTGAAACTTCAGTGCAGGTTCACAAATCATTTGATTCAGTTCGGGACTTTGGAGTGCATATCGCAAATCGCTTGATTTAGATTGGAACTTCAGAGCAGGTTTGTGAATCTTTTGGTTCACATCGGAACTTTGGCGTGTGGATCCCAAATCATTTGATTCAGATTGAAAATTCGGTGCAGGTTTGCGGTTAATTTTTATTCAGTTCGGCTTTACTGACTAAAAACGCCTGACAGTCGCATGCGATTTATCGTGCAGCCCTAGATTGAAACCTCGGTGCAGGTTCACGAATCATTTGATTCAGTTCGGGACTTTGGAGTGCATATCGCAAATCATTTGATTTAGATTGGAACTTCGGAGCAGGTTTGTGAATCTTTTGGTTCACATCGGAACTTTGGCGTGTGGATCCCAAATCATTTGATTCAGATTGAAACTTCGGTGCACGTTTGTGATTAATTTCATTATCGTGCAGCCCTAGATTGAAACTTTGGTGCAGGTTCGTGAATCATTTGATTCAGTCCGGGACTTCGGAGCGCATATTGCAGTTCATTTCATTTAGATTGGAACTTTCGGAGCAGGTTCGTCAATCTTTTGCTTCACGTCGGAACTTTGGAGCGTGGATCACGAATCCTTTGATTCAGATTGAAACTTCGGTGCAGGTTCACAAGTCATTTGATTCAGTTCGGGACTTTGGAGCGCATATCATATCGCAAATTATTTGATTTAGATTGGAACTTCGGAGCAAGTTCGTGAATCTTTTGCTTCACATCGGAACTTTGGAGCGTGGATCGCGAATCATTTGATTCAGATTGAAACTTCGGTGCAGGTTCGCGAATCATTTGATTCAGTTCAGGGCTTCGGAGCGCATATCGCAAATCAATTGATTTAGATTGGAACTTTGGAGCAGGTTCTTGAATCTTTTGCTTCACATCGGAGCTTTGGAGCGTGGATCGCGAATCATTTGATTCAGATTGAGACTTAGATGCAGGTTCGTGACTCATTTTATTAAGTTTGGGATTTCAGAGCACGTATTTTGAATTATTTGTTTCAGATCTGGATTTCAGAGTGGTTTCACAAATCTTTTTTTTTTTTTTTCTGTTTCCAAACTATTTGTTTCCTTTCAAGAATTTAATCCTTAAATTCCAAATACAGATTTGATTCCAAATACAGAATTAATAAATTTGTGCAAAAGTATCAGCAATAACCGTGTAAATGCATGCTGAAGTGTTTGAAATAGTTCAAATCGCTTAAGAGTTGATATAGTCACTAGATTTAGTCAGAGGAGAAAAATACGAGAGGAGAAAATCAACAAACATCCTTCCTTTTCGGTCTGACAAAACATGGTGCTGCGAAGAGAAAAAGGGATAAATAAAGATGTTTACTT
This sequence comes from Labeo calbasu, assembly GCA_019740295.1. Taxonomy (NCBI): domain Eukaryota; kingdom Metazoa; phylum Chordata; class Actinopteri; order Cypriniformes; family Cyprinidae; genus Labeo; species Labeo calbasu. The sequence continues at coordinate 5,398 of JAHKKF010514937.1, forward strand.
GCCAGACAAAAGAGGGCAAGATAAGTTGCCAAGAGAGAAATAAGAGTACCGCCTTCAATGCCAAGTCAAATGCAAAGCTTTTCTCTCTCTCTCTCTCTCTTTCTCTTTCTGTTGCTTTCTCATGCTGAGTTATTATGTGTATGCGTCTTTTATTATTGAACTTTGGATTACTGCCCAACCAAGCATTTTAGGACATTGCCCATAACAGTACTCTTAATTCTGATCCCGGACCTGTTCTGTCATTTCCATCATGACGGCTAAGATTAGATTCAGAGTAAAAGGACTAAGTCCCGGATCACGGTCTAGCTAGAAGAGCTAAATGGATGAATAATGAAAGTAAGAATGTGGTTGAAGATTATGCGTGGCAGCCTCAGGCAGGCTGTAGGCCAGTGTCAAACTGTAGTGTGTGGTTCTCCAGGCCTGAACCGCATCTAGTTCAGACTGTACACACACCAGAAGTGTCTCATTTATAATGCAAAGATGTTTAACAAGTAATGAGGATTCCAAGGATAGTTTCAGAAGCGCATATTTAGTGGTCTGAGACCAAACGAGTGATAAAATACAGTTTGCATAGCCCACCGTGGACGATGGCTACGCTTATGGTCTTGGAAAGCGTGTTTGTCATTGACACGTCTTGGAAAATGCTCATTTGGGAGTTCTCGCTCCTAGCTTGATGCTCATTATGAGAGTCGTTCAGACATTATGCTATATATCTGTCTGAATGTCTAATGTCTTGCACACCATATGGCCAAAAGTATGTAGAGACGTAGAGGGAGATGTTTACTAAACATTTAACTTAGTTCATTTTAGTTTTAAAATAGTTTTGAATAGTTTCAAAACAGTCCTCGTCTCCAACAGCTTGTCCCGTCGCTCTACTGATGGTGAACGCTTTTTTAGTTCACTGCAGTTGTAGATTTGCTCTTATTCCTGAAGGCTTCATGACATTTCAGAGTCATGTTGACTTTGTCCACACGTGAGCAGAGGTCACCGAGCAGACTGTGTGTAAACTCAACGGAAGGCATCTGCTTTAGTTTTTCTTTCCTCTCCTCAGCAAGCCCTCCACTCTTAATCCGTCGCTCCTGCTGACCGCACAGAATCTGTGTTTCCATCTCTCAGCAGAGCCCGTGTTTATCATGTCAGTCATAGAGTCGAGAGGAAGAAGCCACCTGCTAGAAGCCACTTGTAGATACAATTAATTTGCTGTAAATCTTAGTAGACATCCTGTGAGCAACGTGAAATTGGACACACCTGCTCATTCTACACTAGTTTAAAAAGCTGCGATTGGTAAGATTTTTTGAATATTTTTAAAGGGATAGTTCACAAAAAAATTTAAAACTCACCTTTGTGTCCTTCCAAACCTGTTAAGACCTTCATTCCTCTTCTGAACACAAATTAAGATGTTTTTGATTAAATCCGAGAGCTTTCTGACCCTGCATAGACAGCAATGCAAATGACACAGTCAAGTTCCAAATAGGTAGTAAGGACATCATTAAAATAGTCAACCGTAGTGGTTCAACATTATAAATTCAAACAAATCAACTGAATGAATGATTCAGTAATTAAATCGGTGACTTGCCGCCACCTACTGGCAGATTTAGTTTCATTTTTAAAGTATCTTTTCAGTTATTTAAATCATTTAATATTTCTGTATTCTAAAATTTAATTTAAAACATTAATCTCAACATGAATTTATGACTTTGCCACCTCTGAGCCTCATTAAACATATGAAAATATACCTACAAGCCACTTTTGTGTTTTTCTGTGCCACCTCTGTAGTATAAATTAATTTTATTAATACTGATTTCATTTGATTTGTAACTTATTCTTCTTGTTCTTATTCTGTTGTTTTAATTAGAAATTTTAAAAAGCTCTAAAATATATAATTAAAAAAAATTGACATAAAAGATGACATACCTTTAATACAGTTAGAAAAATGCCACTAGAAAGGAACAAAATTCTCCTGTAAATCACTCTTAATGGGAGTCAGATATCACCTCTTAATGGGAAGGCCAATTTTTGATCAGATGTTTTGATTTTTGATTAGAAGGTGCTCCTAAAATTTTTTAAGTAAGCATAGAGCCCTGCAGTACTGTATTTATTAGTTTAAAGTCCCCATGAAATCAAAATTGAAGTTTTTTGGCTTTTAGTATGAATATGTTAGCATTAAGGTTATCTATATGCTAGTGTGTTTCAAAACAAGGATAAAAGTCACATTTACAAGATACATGCATTCAAAACTTACACTCTCTCGCTTCGCCAGTGTGGAGCAATGATTTTGATGATATCACCCTGCACTTCATCTTATCTCTTCAAATGCTCTCTAGAATCCAAAGTGTCCCGCCCCTACACTATAAGTACACGCTGAAGCTGTGGCTGAAATTGGCTGCTTATTTTCAGAATTAGTATTTTCTATATGGTGAATGGCACGTAGTGCACTATATAGGGGACAGGGAACGATTCAGACAGTCTGAATATGCTTTCCATTGGGGGGGAAGAAGTCTAGTTTCGCACTGTGTCACAGGAACTGCCGCAGCGCGCACACAGTCTGCTTCGGTGGTGTGGAGTGGATCATATGCGTAAGTTGGTGCAGGCCATAAAACGTATGGGACCTATTTGAATTCTACACATAATGGTATATTTTATAGAGGTGGATTATATGGATGAGATTGTGACTGTCATACATTGTCAAATGTGACTTTACTGAGCTCAACGGCTCTGGCCCAAACTGTGTTTTAAACAAAATGCTGTTGGCTATTTAAAAAAAAAGGGGGCGGGGCTGCTTGATATGTCCCGCCCTGCCTTCCTGTTTCAGTTGAACTTACATCAACATATATAATAACGTAGAGCCCTATGAAATCTGTTTTATTTTTTCCCAAATTCTCTTTTTCCATTTTAATTTTTCTTGACTCCTTTTTAATGGCTAAATTACATTTTATTAAAAAGCATGTCTAATTAATTAAAATCATGAAACATATACAATTTCACATCAATTTATTAAAAGTTTAACCAAAATTACATCTTTAGGGCCTTATGAAATGTTTTATGTTTTTTCACCATGTTTTATTGTTATCAAATTCTGTGTTTTAGCATGTCTAATTATTTGAATGCATACTTAATTGATCCAAATTTATTCTTAAAATAGCCTTATGAATTTTTTTTCCCCTCAGAAATTCTGTGTTGTGTATTTAATTTTATTTTGGTTATCAAATGAAGGCATAAAACATGAATTTCAAACTTTATTTTTTGGCAAACAAAGGGGATTTACTATTAAAATTAAAACATGAATGAAATGTTGAGTGTTAATACCCTAAAAAATAATATTTGTTTCATTTTAGCAGTAGTAGTACTGCAGTAGTTGTCTACTGAACAATAGTAATATATGTGTTCGAGTTAAACCGGAGTATTTTGACGGGTCGCCGTGAATACCTTTACAGTGCTATGTGTATATGATATGAGGCTAGTTTTACTCAAATGAAACTGTGAAATGCTCATAAAGTGACTCCCAGAGCAGTTCTGGAGATGTTGTTCATGTATTTATGTCCTCATTTAGTGAGACGACAGACGATGAAATCAGCGTGAGCGTCACACACTATGTATGTATGTAGTAAACAAAACCACGCGTCTGCGCCATTCATTAACACGCGGAATATGCGGGATTCATATTTAAATGGTATTTTTTAATAACGCTGCATGTTTTAAAGAACTTCAGTGGAGCTTTAAGCACTTGTTTTACAGTTTTTACTGTATTTATTACAGTATTGACATTATGCTATGCTGTACTCTCAAATGACACAAAACCTCACGGTGGTGTCATATCCTCCCCAGTCACACGTTTCAATAACATTACACTGGATATATATTACACTTGTATACTTTTAAATATTTAGCTACTATACAACATATTGTTAGAATTACTTGAAATCCACAGTGGGGTTTATGTAACACTTTTGAAAATGATACCAAAGTATTAAAAAAACTGCAATCATGAATGATTGACATTGAATTATTGGATATTGACAGCCTTAGGCTGTTCATCTGTTGCCTAAGGCTGAGATCATACCAAAGTCAAAAATTTAGTATCGATCCAACCCTATGCTGTACCGTAATGGACATGCCCTTTAAAAGAACACACATTCAATTGACACAGAAGCCCCGCGCCCTCCGTTCCACCAACTCATCTGCATACATTATAGAATTTGAAGAACAGAAATGCCAGTTGTTGATTGGGGGATTTTTTTTTTTACCATCCACGATTACAGCAGCGTTCTTGTTTTGAAGACAACACCCTGCGTGAGACCAAAATCTGGACAAGGCAGAGGAGATTATGGCACCAAATCACGTCTCTCACTGCAGACCCCAGCCAGCCGGCTCATTTATAAATGATCTGAAGGGTTTGATTCCGTCATACAAGAACACTCGGGCTGTTGGAATGCATCTCATGCTGCTGTGGCTCATCACGTGGGGAAGTGAACTTCAGATGTGAAGACTGTTATTGCATCATAGAGACCGTTGTGCTGTTGTTGCCCTCAACCGTCAGTCAAACCATATGCACTGTCATTTTGCAAGTAATGTAATCGGACAGCGTCGTCAACTTCTAGTAAAGCTACATCAGTTGATATAGTAATGGCTTGAGCGTCAACAATGCCGAGAGACTGCTGTGAAAAGAGAGAATGAAAAACTGGAAATATTGCCCGAGATCATGTTCATTCAGTAGTGTATCAGAGGCATTACTTTATTTACGATATTCACTGTCAATACTGTCTGCTGTTATATAATGTCTGAAACCGTTTACTCAGTGTAGACACTGCCGAATAACAGAAAAAAAAAAGATTTTACCATTAAGATTGAAATGCATTTTAGAAATACTATTTCACAATTTGAAGAAATAAAGATATGAGAAATAAAGTTGCAGCTGTAAGATACAAAGTTGTGAAATATGAATTATTTATGAGAAAGTCACATTGTGAGTTACATTTTTTACGCAGATATGGAAATAAGCCTCTATACTGACTACATATGATTTCAAGTTTGTGAATGTCTATATATAATAATTGATTTTTTAAATATATATATATATATATATATATATATATATATATATTTATTTTTTATTTTATTTTATTTATTTTTTTGGCCTGCAATTTACAGAGAATATGCGGATTGGATTTTTTGTTTGTTTTGTGTTTTGTTTGATCTCATTTTGTTTTGTTTGATTTGGTTATAGTTTGCTTTGCGTAATTCATGCCAAATTTTCTGAAAACAAGCTTTAATAACAAGTTATTTGTTTTCTTTCATCTCATTTAGTGTTTTGTTTTGTTGGGTTTGGTTAGGTTTTTTATGGGTTTGTTTGGTTTGCTTTATTTTGCTTTGCTTTGTTTGCATAATTCATGACAAATTTTCTGAAAACAAGCTTTGTTTCATTTCATCCCATTTTGTGTTTTGTTTGGTTTGGTTTGCTTTGTTTGCAAATTTCCTGAAAACAAGCTTTAATAAAAAGTTCTTTGTTTCATTTCATCTATTTTTGTTTGGTTTTATTTGTTTGGGTTTGGTTTGGTGTGTTTTGCCTTTCTGAAATTTTCTGAAAACAAGCTTTATTGTTCATTCTTTTTTAATTCATATTATTTTGTGTTTTGTCTGGTGAAAACAAGCCTTCCTAGAAAGTTCTTTTTGTTTCATCTCATTTCGTGTTTTGTTTTGTTTGCTTTTGTTTGCTTTTCTGTAAACAAGCTTTACTATAAAGTTCTTTGTTTCGTTTCATCTCATTTTGTGCTTTTTGTGTTGTTTTGTTTGCATAATTCAAGATTCATAAGTTATTGTTTTATCTCTTTTTTTTGTTTTTTGTTAGGTTTTGTTTGCTTTGCTTTTGCAAGTATTCTGAAAATAAGCTTTAATGAAAAGTTCATTTCGTTTTTGTCATTTTGTATTTTTTTTGTTTTGTTTTGTTTGATTAATTCATGCCAAATTTTCTGAAAACAAGCTTCAATAAAAAGTTCTTTGTTTTGTTTAATCTCATTTTGTGTTTGGTTTGGTTTGGTTTTTAGTAGGTTTGCTTTGTTTGCAAATTTTCTTAAAACAAGCTTTAGTAGAAAGTTCTTTGTTTCATCTCATCTCATTTTGTGCTTTGTTTGGTTTTGTTTGCTTTGCTTTGTTTGCAGATTTTCTGAAAATAAGCTTTGATAAAACGTTATCTGTTTCATTCTGTACCATTTTGTGTTTTTTGTTCTGTTTTGTTGGCATAATTCATGCCATATTTTCTGAAAACAAGCTTTAATATCTTATGGATTTCTGTGTAAAATGTAACGGAAAATGATGTTTTAGTGGAAAACAAGACTAAGAAATCACTTTAGTTAGTTAGTTTATTTATTTATTTATTTTGTTATTTATTTAGCTGTGTGTGCGCATTTAAAACAGCTGAATTGATTTGAATTGAATACACAAATTTCATACCTGTTTATCTTGATTACCTACTCCAAAGGATGTCCTTAAGCACTGTACTGCAGAATATAATACTTAGTCATATATGGTCTGGCTTCACGTAGACACTAAATCAAATTAGCTAATTTCCCACACTTTTCACACCGCAGGTGTCAGAGTATCATTTTAGAGGTAGCTTAATTGCAAACTACTTCAAAAGGGACGGCTTTCAATGATTCATTGCCGTCCTTAATAAAAGGTTATTGAAATCATTAGAAGAAGCCCGAGGGTCTGTTAGACACTCTGTGTATGTGCGTCTAAAGATATCCACGCGTACACACAAACACTGCGCTTGTCTGTCATCGCAAGATACAGATGGATGAATATTTCAACAGAGCAGAAAAACGTCCCCTCAAACGGCCATGACCCCACAACAAACGACAGGGCTCACGTACGGCGCGCCTAGGTTTACGGATGGTTTCCTTCCAGGCGTTTGATAGAGCTGCACTTCATTGTTGATGCGGGCTGAAAAGACACACGATATGCACCATTAATGGGTTTATTAATAACTGAGATATCGACATTGACTGGATCTCAAGGTGCTGATGGAGAACGGGTACAGTGTGCACTCAGTGCTCCAACTTTGTCTCCCTATAGAGGATGTTCAGCTTTTAACAAGCCAGATGGAGTTGGAGCAGCTACTGATTTAATGGAGCCTCTACAGTGGCATGCAGCGGATCAGGAAGCGGTCAGTCGCGAACACCCATAGGGAGAGATGGACACGAGGGCAGGCTGGAATCCCCACACACGTTCACTTGTACAAGTGCTCTCATATCATTTTTATAGTTCCCACTCCGCAACATACTGAATTCATACATTTATTTACATTCCTGTTCACTCATAGCACATGTGCGCAAGGCAGGTTTGATTGACAGGCCAAGGATTTCCTTACCTTCGTTACCTCACTTTTGAGATTTCTTTAACCAGACCTAACATGATTTTTATATTAATGGTCAGAATAGCTCTGCTCATATTTCTGGAACAGTCCAGCTCGTACTGTACCACCTTTTTATGCTTCTTCCATTGATTTGGAATACAGATACAGAGGTCAGTGTTCTGAGAAAATTAACTTGCATTTTTATTTTGTGTGCAACACAATACTCTCTACGGTTCAGTGAATAATCTTATACATCCATGAAACCTTTCCACTGCACAAAAGGTTATTTACAGGTTATTTTTTAAAATATTCTTCACACTAAGAAAAAAATGTTATTTCTGTTTACTGAAAAGTACTTTGGAGAACCAAAATGGTTATTCTATATTATTATTTGTGCAGAAACCTTTACTTTCAGAAATGTAAGCAACACTGTACAGACTGTTCCAGGTTCATCTGAGTTTCCTGCTGCATAAGATTAATGCATCATATATATATATATCTATCTATATATATTGGTAGAAATGGAAAAGGATATTATGCCCTATTCTTTGCTTTGCCTATTAGCATCTGACAAACAACTCTAATAGCAATTATTCTAGGAAAATTCCCATTAGATATCAGAACAACTGACCTGAACAACCATGAAAATGGCTTTTGTTTGTGAAGCGCTTTAGAGACAACAGTAACAGAGGCACTAAAGATAAATTAAAAGTTCATGACAAAGACTTATGAATATAATTAGGCATGGTCTGAAGAGTTTTATTTTTAAAATAATGTTTTTTAAAGCTTCACAGCTTACCCAAGTCTGTTTAACATAAAAAATAGCTGACTGTGCAAGATAGATTGGCACTTTGACATTTCCTTTTGGTCTTTTACGCTTTTGCTTAGTGTGATATTTTGAGCGTTGGGCACATTATCTCGGCTTGCTGGGCTATTATATGGTAATGGCTAATTACTTGTCCAGTGTACTATTACAATTATAATTATATTTTTTATTTAATAATTTACTCAGAAAAAAAACATGTTATTTCAGATTTTCATTATTAATATGCATAATTTATCATTGTCTAGTAGATGTATGTTAATTAAAAAAAAAAAGCAATGGCATTAATGTTTTATAAAAACAATTTTAATAGCCATATAACGTGAAAATTACTCTTTCAAAGAAGGGTTAAGTTTGCAAAATAATACAACCCTTCTGACATTGACATATCCGTGACATATTGTGAGATGCTGCATAATTATTAGAGGTTTGATTAATGGTAATATCACACTCAATCAGAAGATAATGTTTATGAATGCTCCACTTACTTATTCATTTGTGTAATTCCAGACGTAATTATCTTAAAGCGGTCATATTGTAATTTAGTTG
>JAHKKF010514938.1:1948-12254 GCA_019740295.1 Labeo calbasu
GAAAAAAAGTCAGAATTGTAAGATATATAAACTTGCAGTTGGAAGAAAAAACTCAGAATTGATATTTAAAAAAAAAATTTGTGACTTTTAATCTCACAATTTTGACTTTTTTCTCAGAATTGCGTAACACTCGCAATTCTGACTTTATTTCTTGCAGCTGTGAGTTTATATCACGCAGTTTGGAGAAAAAAGTCAGAACTGTGAGTTTATTTTTCACAATTCTGACTTTATGACATGCAATTGCAAGTTTATGTCTCACAAATTTTGAGAACAAAAAGCCAGAATTGTGTGTTTGTATCATGTAATTCTAAAAAAGTCTGAATTGTGAGAATAAAAGTCGCAATAACATTTAAAAAAAAATTATTCAGTGGCAGAAACAGGCTTCCACAGTATAAGTATGTTGTGCAGCATTTGTAATTTTATTAGTTCTTTCTGTGCTCATCCAACATTATAAAAGCACATTTTCCATCTACTTAAAGGATTTGTTTATTTTGCATTGAGATTATCAAGACATTTAAATGGTGTTTTTGTCTTTTTCACAGGCTAAGGACAGTGACGATGATGAGGAAGTCGTTCATGTCGACCGAGACCACTTTATGGATGAATTTTTTGAACAGGTAAACTTTATCTTAAGGCAAATATCATCATATCCAGTTACTATTTATGCAGATGTAGATGATTTGCTCAAGAGAGAAATAAACCAATTAATCAAACTAATATCAATGTCAATTTTCCAATTCAACTTAAAAATGGAACACACTAAATGACTTTTCAAATCTGAACAGGTTTTAAAACACTAGGCATCATACACTTGCTGACTTTGTAAATGGCTACAGAGAAAAATCTGGGCATTGTAGACTAAACGTTTGAGTACCAGACTTTCAAGTCATTCCAAACACAATTCACTCAGAAACATAAGCTTTGGTGCTAGAAAACAATATGTGTTCTCAAAATATTAAATGTTTGTTATCCTCTGACTGGAAGGACTCGTAGTCTGAAGCTAAAAAAAAAAAAAAATCAGACACTGTGTGATTTTCTGTGAAATCTGTCAACTCCGACTGCACAAAAACTGCAGACTGGCTCTGACTTTTTAAGAACTAGCATTGACTCGTGTAGACTGGAAATTGTGGCCAAAATTTGTCCAAACGTTGTGTATTCCAGTTTTTACATACTCAAACAGTAATGCTGATAATTTGTAATGTTGTAAATCAAATGAAGCATTTAAATCTAAGAAATAAAACAAAAAAGCTCTTCTTAAAAACAATCAAGGTATAGTTTCCTTATCAGCATGATATTTATTCATCTTTATACAGTTCATACTGTAATGCAGTTTAGTTTCTGCATGCTTACTTACTAAAGATTAATATTAATATCAAAAAAGTTTCTTCTAAGTTTCTAAAAGAGAAGTTAATAAATAAATACAAATATTAAATTGATCCACATTTTTATATACAGAGCATGACAATATACCAAGGTTGGTTCCTCTTTCGTATCATTTGCAAATGTCACCGTATTGATGCATTATTTAATGCATGTTCTTCTAACAGGTGGAGGAGATCCGTGGCTGTATTGAAAAGCTGTCAGAGGATGTAGAACAGGTCAAGAAGCAGCACAGTGCCATCCTAGCAGCACCCAACCCTGATGAAAGTGAGTTCCACCCTAATCTAATATACACTGCATCTATATAAAAACATTCAGTGTGGTTTAAAAATGATCTTTCTGCCTAGTTCCTTTTAAGGACACTAACGTACTGTATGTGACACCTCATCAGATGGTCAGGCATGGAATAAAAAAAATAATCATGTGAAAATTTGACGTTTTACCTCCCCCATATCTATCCTTTAACACACACAAATACGCCACATCCACACACGTTTGTGCATTTTTACATTAGCAATCACCTCCACCCACATCTTCAACATTAACAGTGATGCACCGGATATTTTCCATGTCTACTATACTGCTAGCCCTTAAAGGGATAGTTCACTCAGAAATGAATAATTTACGTACCTACTTTACATAAAAGTGAAATATGACTTGTGAGCTATATTTAAAAACTTTGTATGGGGAACAGATGAAAGTTATGAATAAATTCAAAGTCATATAGACTATTTTTGTGCGCACTGCGCAGAAGGTAAATGTACAGTAATTTTTTTTTAGTGAACTACGCTTTTAAAGGAACTGTTGACCCAAAAATCAACATTTGCTGAAGATATACTCACCCTTAGGTAGGGCTGGGTGATTTTTCAGATTTTATTGATTAATTCGAATTTAGTGTTTTCCCACGATTTTATTTTTATTATCAAACGTCAGAATTAGACACTTTGACAATATGCAGGTGATAACAGTAAAGGGAAAAGAATGATCCAACCGCATGTCGGCGCACACGATTAACTGCTCACGTGTGACGCGTTAACAACGCTAGGCGCCATTTACACAGAATACGCTTTTGTGCTGACAAAGATAAGACACGGGCAGTGGAATAGGAAAAACATGCAAGAAGATGGGGGGATCTTCTTTTAACTTGAGCACCACATTTTTAGAATGCCGTTTCGTGCATGAGACGCTGCAAAAGACACGAGTGCAACAGTCAAACGCATCCAGAAAAAACTATGGAAAAGCAGCGAAATCAAATAAAAAACCTGTGAAGAACTACTACTGTACGTCTGATATTTCATGTTTGCATCATGGTGACAGGCTGAAAGCTGCTGTTCATTGTTTTTACACATTTATAGTTAATAATAGTCTACTGGTGTTATACCTTCAGTCATTTTTAATTTGAATTACCTTGACTTTTGAGATTTTTTAAAAACATTTTCCTCGTGTTATTTCTTAACATACATCTATAAGACAAGTTTGTATAAGATGTAGTTGTAGTTCGTGCATCTTTTTTTGCAAAGATATTTAACAAATGATTTGTTTAACATGTCCATCATGTTGACAAACGTCCTGTGTGGTGCACTTGAAATAGAATAACTGACTAGTTTAAAAATCACACACACACACAAAAAAAAGAGAATCGTCAAGATTCAAGAATCAAGATTAAAATTACATTTTTTTGCCATATCGCCCAGCTCTACCCTCATGCCCTCAAAGATGTAAATGAGTTTGTTTCTTCATCAGAACAAATTTGGAGAAATTTAGCATCACTTGCTCATCAATGGATCCTATGCAGTGAATGGGTGCCATCAGAATGAGAGTCCAAACCGCTGATAAAAAACATCACAGTAATCTACAAGTAATCCACACCACTCCAGTTCATCAGTTCAATTGCTGTAAAGGGAAAAGATGTGCGTTTGTGAAAAAAATAAATTCATCAAGACATTTTAACTTCAAAAATTTGCGTCCAAAATCCATAATATTGCTTCCTCCAGTGAAAAAGTCCATCTTCTGTTGTCATTTCACATCAAAATACACCGACATATTGGTTTAGAACTGTTTTCGCCTGTAAACGTTGCTTGATCTGTGCATATTTCTCTTCCAAATCAGACAAGATGACTTTTTCACTGGAGAAAGCATTATGAATAAAAGGTTGTGTTGGATTTCTTTCTTACAAACACACAGCTTTTCACTTCACAAGATGTCAGTTGATGTACTGGAGTCGTATGAATTGCTTGTGGATTATTGTGGTGTTTTTATCAGCTGTTTGGACTCTCATTTTGACGGCACCCATTCACTGCAAAGGATCCATTGGTGAGCAAGTGATGCTAAATTTCTCCAAATCTGTTCTGATGAAGAAACAAACTCCTCTTTATCTTGTTATGATGGTCTGAGGGCGAGTACAATTTTAGCAAACTTTCATTTTTGGCTGAACTACTCCACTATAACACATTTATAACCCCTAAAAAACGAGCAAGTTACGCATGCATCCTCCATCACAATGCAGGAAAGTTGCAAGGATTGCAAGTATTTATCGCTTTTCGGAAAGCACCAGCTCCGTGACTTCACTGCAGCTGTGTGGCAAGATATATGAGCTCACTGGTGAGCCTATTCAAGCCTTTCTCCAATACCTTGCATTTGCGCCACCCACTCTACAAAAGAGGCACTGCCACCACATCGCTTGAAGTGTTTGTTAGACCCAGCCCACACACCTCATAGTGCACCAGCCCACACGGCATCTATAGAGGCAGTTTCTTCAGCTCTGAGTCCTCAAATGTTGCTAAAAAATCCTGCTCACCTCATCTTTCCCCAGCAACAGTCTTCAATTACGGCAAATGTCTATGAGTGTCCGAGTCATTCCAGTATTGTGGGTGACTAATGCGTGAGGTCATTCTGACAGAGCAGCTCTTTAGTAAATGTGCATTTGCAGTAAGTCGACTGTCAAATCGTTGAAGTTACAATGGCTTTTAATTAAGAAATGCTTCTGTTCAATCTCTTACTTGAATGAGTACTAAAATATTGCTTCCAAATTGACAAATGGAAACGTGGAGTATATATTTTAGATATTTAAATACTTCCCTGCCACTTAATAATTCATAGACTGATTTTGCAATTAATTATTTTTATTTGTGCATGGACATTTTTGCCACAAATGGCATTAATACCTATTATTGAACCCAGTGTGCCTTCTGAGCTGCCTGGCTTACTTCAAGAAATCCACAGCCTACGAATGACTCAGCTGCTATGGATGAATCTTTAATAAATGATGTCTCGCTGTGTCTGACAGTTGTTTCAGTTTCATACATTTGACTGCATGTGATTTTGCTTTGCATGGTTTCTTTGTTTCTGTTACGTTGTTGCATGCATGCATAAGAAACATTATTTTCTGTTTTGTTTTCTGTTCTCTTTTTTTCTGTTTTGCTTTCCTCCCTGTCTGTTTTCACCATGCTGCATGAAGGATGAAGGGAACCTGTTGAAGTTGAGTGTCTGTCTCGATATCTGTGTCAGTGTGAACCAGAAACCCGAGGAGAGATGGAGAACATATTAAATAAAGTAATTCTTAAAGGAACAGTGAACCCAAACTGAAAATGTCATTCAAGTTGCAGTTTTCATTGCGCTTTTTGATTAGTATCACAACTTAAAATGATTAGAATAGGTAATAATGTGTTGTTTCAACTTAAAATGTTCGTGCTTTACTTACACTACCAGTCAAAAGTTTTTGAACAGTAAGATTTTTAATGTTTTTTAAAGACGTCTTTCCTGCTCACCAAGCATGCATTTATTTTACAGCAAAAGCGGTTAAAAATGTTAAATATTTTTACTATTTAAAATAACTGTTTTCTATTTGAATATATTTTAAAATGTAATTTATTCCTGTAATCAAAGCTAAATTTTTAACATAATTACTCCAGTCTTCAGTGTCACATGATCTTTCAGAAATCCGTCTAATATGCTGATTTGCTATTCAAGAAACATTTATTATTATTATTATTATTATCGTCATCAATATTTAAAACAGCTTTTTTTCATGATTCTTTGATGAATAGAAAGATCCAAAGATTTATCTGAATTAAAAACTTTTTTAACATCATACACTATACCATTTTTTCAGAAATAAATGATAAAAATTAATACTTTAATTTAGCAAGGATGCTTTAAATTGATCAAAAGTGATGATAAAGACATTTATAATGTTACAAAATATTTATATTTCAGATAAATTATATTCTTCTGAACTTTTTATTCATCAAAGAAACCTAAAAAAAAAAAATCCATTTAGCTGTTTTCAACATAATAATAATATTAATGATAAATCAGAATATTAGAATAATTTCTGAAGGATCATGTGACTGGACTAATGATGCTAAAAACTGAAATCACAGGAATAAATTACATTTTAAAATATGTTCAAATAGAAAACAGTTATTTTAAATAATAAAAATATTTCAAAATTACACTGTTACACCTGTACTTTGGATCAAATAAATGCAGGCGTGGTGAGCAGAAGAGACTTCTTTAAAAAACATTATAAATCTTACTGTTCAAAAACTTTTGACTGGTAGTGTTATTATTAGTTATCTTCAGTTTATTTAGATATTTAAGTTGTTTCAACACATTTGAAGTTGTTATATCTAATTGCAGCAGCATTTTCTACAATGACGACAAGAGTGAATGGTGATTTATACTCTCATGTGCCGAAAACTACAGTAGTCATGTCATTGACTTTTATGGTATTTTTTGTACTTTTTAGTTATAAATCACCATCTACTGTCTTTTTATTGAAAAGGATGCCCAGACAGATCTACTTTTGCAAAATTATACAAGGCTAAACGTCATGGGAGTAAATATACAAGATGACATTGTCATTTATAGCTTTTTTAAAGTCCAACTTTAGTTGTTCTCCTTGTATTATTCTCCTTCGGTTCCAGTGTATGTAGTGTTGTGTGTGTTTGTTATTGATTGAGCTTGTAATGTTATACAGTACAGTATTTACTGCATAACATGCATAGAAGCATTCAAGGTTCATTGCCAAGGCCGGTTCCCCTTTTTTTTACTCCAGAAGGCTGAATTGAGTCGCAGGAATACATACAAAAAAGGAAAGACAGACACTGCACTGTCATTTTTCGTTTATCTGAAAATCTCTCTAAATACAGTGATTTTACATATAATCTCAGTTGCTGACAAGTTCATGGGTCACCCCTACTTGGGCTCAAGCTAACTTTTGTGTTTGCTGCTTAGCTCCTTGAACAAAACTGCAATACCATCCCCCTCG
This sequence comes from Labeo calbasu, assembly GCA_019740295.1. Classification (NCBI taxonomy): domain Eukaryota; kingdom Metazoa; phylum Chordata; class Actinopteri; order Cypriniformes; family Cyprinidae; genus Labeo; species Labeo calbasu. Next base: position 8,601 of record JAHKKF010514938.1, read on the forward strand.
CCCTCAAGTGATCCAACGTTATTGTGATCTCGGTAGCATTTCTGGGTCAGCGCTTCTCAACGCTAATCCACAACATCTATGTTAGCAGCCAAAGTTCTCTATTAAAATACCACCGCCACACAACCAAAGCATTTTGTATTATCCTTTACTGAGGTCACTCTAGTTTTTACACGCTTGTGTAAGTGCTACTGTAAACGTTGCTAAAAGATGAGCAAATCCCTCTCTTTTCAGCTGCTGGTGTGACCTTGAGCAGAAACGGTAACCTATGTTGGCTCTACGGGTGACTAATGGTTACCTCTTTGTCCTAGTTCATTAATGCATTTCACCCAATCAGCTTAAATGACTAAATTAGCCATCAGAATTATAGTGGAGCCCTGAAGGTGAATGATGTTAGCAAGTAAAAACTTTTTGTGGAATTTTTGCGCTCTGGATGGTTTGTGTTATATGTTCGGTTTTCTGAAGCAAACATAAAAGTATTGCTATGAGTGCTAAATGTATTTTGCAGTAGGCGGTGGCCAAAAATAACAAATAACCCTGCAGAAATTACATAATCTTTAGTAGACATCAACAAACACCATATGCTGTGCAGAATTCAGGTTCATGCGGTTCATTTATCTATAATAAATCTCTAGTAAATTCACATTAAAGTAACATTAGCTGATAAAATATTACAGTCAGCAATAGAGACAGAATCTGTAGCGCTTTTCATATTTTCTGAGAAATTAAATTGCGTAATTTTTTGGATTTGTAAAAAGTATTTCATAAAGGTAGATTTTGTAGGCAATTTTTCTGAAATACTAAATCTCATTTGCTTCTGCAGCAGGTTTGCTTCTGCAAATGTGTGGCAAATGCTAAACCGATACAAATAAAATCACATTCAAGAGCTATTAAAGCACTGGTTAGATGTCATGTTAAACAGTGGGTGTGACAAGAAACATCCTCGTCTGTCAAATCGATCTCTCGACCACATGAGCAAAAAAAAAAAAAAGGCTGACATGAGACGATGGCTTGTTTTCATAGAGCAGGAAAGAGTAGGGATGCATTTAGCTGTCTGTAAGCACAACAATAGTGTAGCGGTGTGCAAATATTGTGATGCAAACTCAGTGACAGGAGATACATTACACTTTTGTTGAATCAATGGGGGAACCGGCCACACCCTGACTACAGCACTTTAACAGACACCCGTGACTAAACAAAGCATTTGTTTTACCGGACAGCAGTGCTTTTTAGGCGCTTTTCAACACTGTTTTGTTAGTGACATACTTAAAAAAAGGTTTCAAATAACATTTATTAATCATTTTTTAAGTATTTAATTTGTTACATTTATTTTGAAAGTTTGGAATTCTCTGAGAAAGGAAAGATGCAAATCAATGCAAATGTTTAGATTTTTCAAAAAACTCAAAAAGGCTCTTTTCATATACAAATATGTACATTTGCTAACATTTATCAATCAATTTTAAATTTTTGTAATTGATTTTATTTTTAAATCATTTGAATTTATTCTCTTTAAAATTTTGGAATTTGGAATTTTGGAATTTCAGATTTTCTAAAAACTGTCACACCTTGACAAAGATGTCACACCAGAGGACAAGGTCTCTTTAAAAAGCATTTTAAATAATTAAATAAGATTTGTTTAACTACTTTTTATTATTTTTTGATCATTTTCAGTGTTCTTAAATGCAATAATTACATGAAACTATTTTCTGATGTTTTTGCAGAAAACTTGTACTGTTGTGTCATGAAAATAAGTATAAAATCTGATACTTTGTTTTTGAAACAGAAAAACCTGAGGGAGAGAAATTAGTGGAAGACAGAGGACACGGAAATATAGACAGAAAATTAACAGGGATCCACCAGAAGGGAGGAGATCCTAAGAGAACGGTGCAGAAAATAAATTGAATCAAAATGATGCCTTAAAAAGAGTAGCTATATAGTTTAAAAATGCAGTCACATCTTAATGAATAAAGTTTCAATCATATAGCAATAATATTTAGCTGTATCATAAATGTCAGTCATATTTAGCTGTGCCGCACATGCAGAAGGGGGGCTAGAAGAGTTTCATTAACATACTGATTGACTACGAGACTGAATTTTGTTGATGAAAATGATTTTGTTTTGTTTAAAAAAAACATGTTGATATTGTATCTCATTTGACATGTTTAAAAATAAATAGAAATACTTTAATAACTACCATTTCTGTCCTTTAGTATGACATAATGTCCTATGGTGTGACGCACATAAAAGACCCACATATTTGTTTTTATCTCATAATATCTTAAAAAAACAGTTAAGTATTGCAGTAGGGGAGATAGAAATATCTCTCATCTTAAAATTGTTTAATTTGATTTAATTTGGTTTAACATGGTTTAGTTTTAAACAGATTACAGCAAAGTTTGTTGTCAAAGTCTGTCTTGAAATTGTCCAACAAGTCATGGGGAAAAAAATATGTTAATTATAATTTTATATTAAATAAATAACACTATATAAAAAAAGTGTCTAACAATGAAGATGAAGCTCTCTCATGCTATTAATATATTATTAAGAGTTTTTTTTTCTTAATTTTTGCTATGTCACACCATAGGACACATTTAAAGTACAGTTCAGTAAAAATGTAAAAAAAAAAAAAAAACAACAACGAAAGAACTGAAGTTAGGGACCCTTTATATTTTCTGACTTCACACTACATGAATATATGCATTTCTTCTCCAAAAATGGTCTTTCACAAAAAAAGCATTTTACTGGCTATTTGTCAACTACCCATATAAAAATATATACACTACCAATTTGGTCATTTCAACATGTTCCCTTGGTTCAAAATAAATCCCCGTTTCCAAAAGCTAACAATCCGATAACTAAAGAGATTGAGAAAAATAGAGAAATTCTGGCAATTTAAATCTTTCGGGACTTCTAAAAAATGAGGAAAAAGTAATTAAGGACACCCAATTAAAAAGTACAAAGCTATTATTATCTATCTTTCAAAAGTTAAAAAAGCAATCATCCTTGGTGACAGAAAAGTTCCCCTAATTGAGGAATTGGCCAAATATACTATGAAATGACAATCAAAGTGATTAATTACTGTGTGCAACGTATAGACGTATAATTTATCACTCTTCTCCCACTCGCCGCCCACCGTCCATCCCTCTGAAAGTGATCAGCACGAGTCACAATATTGATGGCCAGAAGGAGGCGTCGAGAGATTTGAAGCGTGGGGCCTGTATAAATCCCTCAACCCGGCTTATTAAAGGCTATTTTGTGATGATATGTTCTATAAATCTATATACACATAGTTAAAAAGTATAAATAAAGTGGAGTACATAGTTAAATACTAAATTTGAGACTAAAAATGTCTGGCAGTCACTGTGCACATATATTATAGCCAGGATTTCACTATGAGTTTGTAAGAGCATTATTCCTCTTAATAAACGCACAAATACTCCCTAGTGATGAAGTGTTATTGGCATTAACACTCGTAGTGGAAGAAAAGTCATGGTCATCAGACTGTCATGGCTGGAGAAACGAGAGAAAGTAGCGAGGGATTGGATTAGTCAGAGATGAGGAGAGTGTGTAGGTGGGAGTTGAAAAGGCTGAGGTGGTGTCCAGGGAGTGAATGGCACTGCAGTAACTATCAATCAACATATGACTGCAGCCTGCAGT
>JAHKKF010514942.1:1256-31807 GCA_019740295.1 Labeo calbasu
AATAAAGTTGGCCAAAATAAAATCATATTGTGATTATATATAAATATGACAATAAAATCAAAATTATTAAGATTTATTATGATTACTAATGTTATTGTTAAATACAAATATTAGTATTGTAATACTATTGTACCGTAAAATTAATAACAATAATTTTATATTACAGTTAATAATAATACAATAATAAAAGGATAGTACAACTGTAAAATAAAATGATCATTAAATACTTATTTTTTACAGTATAAGTATTACAGTAGTAATATATTGGTTATTTATTTTATTAATAATAATCACCATAATGTTATTTTACAGTTATTTATTATAATTATTTGATTTTATAACAGTAATAGTAACAGCAATAGTAATTTATTTCTTAATATTTAATAACAATAACAATATAATAATCATTTTATTTTACAATTGTACTGTAAAACAAAATTCTTAAATAATTTTGCAGAACAATAGCATTAAAATAGTAATATATTTCTCAATATTTTAATGAATAATAATAATAATAATAACTATTTTATTTTACAGTTATAAATAATAATTTTATTTTACAATTGTACTATAAAATAAAATTTGTGTGCACTTATTACAGCAGAATTGTGTTTAAATAGCAGTATATATATATTTTTAAAATATTTTATTAAATAATAGCATTTTTTTAACATTCGTACTACCAAAATTATCATTATATAGTCAATTTTTACAGTATAATAATACATAGTATTCTATACAATCAGTTTATTTTACATTTAATAATATTGTTTTATTTTAGAATTGTTCTGTAAAATAAAATAATTATTAATTATAATTATTATTATTTTATTTTATTTATTAGACTTCCACTGTAAATGGCCCTCAAACATGGATCAGAGTATATTCTTCAGAGACTGTGTTTGTATTTACTGTGCGATCTCACCACGCCAGAATGAGCTTTTGAAATTAACATTCAGCTCGACAACAAGCGTCTGCATTTCATTAGCGCCTCTAATTAAGGTGCATGTAAAGGCCCAGAGACATTGTGAGACATCTGTGATCATTTCTTAACTCCTAATTCTGTCTAATGAATGCTGATGAGCCGTATGACAGCAGAAAGGCATTCTGGGAAATGTAGGATTAGTGTTTACCCACACTTGGACACTGATGGACGGACAACGCCTGTCAGACCACCTGCCCTACATGTTCTCCACTGACACACACACAGAGAAATCAATCTCCGTATCTAATCACATCGTCCGGCAGACGCCCTTATCGGCCGAGCAGCTCAGACAGCAGATGATTGGTCGACTGATCTGTTGCATTATGGGTAGCAGAATGAAGATATTTAATTTAAATCGCTCTATCAATTCAGCTCACAGAGCGATTCATTATCATTCTGTCTCTGACATACTCCCACAGGGAAAAGTCACGAATGAGATCTCAATAATGTCTCAAATTTTTCTCCTGCGCAGCAATATGATTGCATTGGGAGCAAATGGAGACTCCTGCTTCTCAGATGTTTCTCCTGAGAAAAAGACCCGAGTCTCAGAAGAGATCTCAACAACTGGTCTCAGATTTGCTAAGATACAAAAAATACATTTCTCACTAAATGATCTGCAGAAGCAGCTCAGCTATAACTGATACTTAAATGAAAGACAACTGAGAACTTAAGAGATAAGAAAGAGCAATTTGATTGCCTTCATCCAGATTAAGACTTGCCTTTCACATTATAAACACAGAAGAATGCTATGAGCATTTAAAAACGAGTTTAAACCTCACTAAAAATATTAAATTAATATTAAATATATTATAAAATTAAAATAAATACAAAATTAATACAAAAAATTAAATGCATATTTTTATTTTAAATAAATATTAAATTGCATATTAAATAATAAATACAATTTTTTACCAATAAATACCAGTTGCTGTTGTTGTTGTTTTTTTTTACAACTGGTTATTACCTGTAGGTTTACTGCACTGCAGAAAAATGCAGAAAAATTTTCTTCCCAGTATTTTTTACTTGTTTTCCAGTACAAATATCTAAACATTCGTAAATCAAGATAATTTTACAGGAAAAGTAAAATGACCTAAGACATTAAGTCTTGTTTCCTGAAAACGCATCAAAATTAAAGGAGTTTATGCTTAAAACAAGAACTAATATCTAGTCAAGGTTGTTTTCCCCTTGAAGTTTGTTTTCTTACCAAACTGACAGATATTGTTTCTTGTTGTTTGATATTTTTTCTGAAAACAAGACTTGAGGGTATAGTTCACCCCCAAAAAAAAGGAATCTTTTTTTCACCATCATCTTGTTCTAAACCCACAAGACACATAAGAAACACAAATGTGACCCAGGACCACAAAACCAGTCATTAGGGTCAATTTTTACATCATCTGAATAAATAAGCTTTCCATTGATGTATGATTCGTTAGTATAAGACTATAAACTATTTAAAAATCTGGAATCTGAGGGTGCAAAAAAAATCTAAATATTGAGAAAATCACCTTAAAAGTAGTCCAAATGAAGTTCTTAGCGATGCATATTACTAATCAAAAATTAAGTTTTGACATATTTACGGTAGGAAATTTACAAAATATCTTCATGGAACATAATCTTAATTTTTCTAATGATTTTTGGCAAAAAAGAAAAATCTATAATTTTAAATCAATTATTGTTGGCCACTGCTACAAATATACCCGTGCTACTTACGACTGGTTTTGCGGTCCAGGGTCACAAATTAAGATAACCTGGCAGGTTTCTGTCCCTCCAGTGGTAGACAAAACATAAAAGATACAAAAAGGTCATATAAGCACCATAAAACAAATCCACATGAATTGAATGGTTTAATCCAAGTCTTCTGAAGACATATGATGTCTTTAAATAATGAACACATTTAATTTAGGCTTTTATTTTACATGCAAACATTACATATGGTGAATACAGAGCATGCACAAGCTTCTGTGATTACCCTGTGTGATTCACTCTATGTTTATATGAGTGAATAAAAGCCAAAATGACATCTGTTTATCATATAAAGTGATCGTAACTCCTCACAAGACTTGGATTGCACTGCTCAATTGATTTTATAATGCCTTTATGACCTTGAAGTTCTGGTTACCTGGGAGTTGAAATAGAGGGATATAAACCTCTCAGGTTTTATTAAAAATATCTTCATTTGTTTTTCGAAGATTAACCAAAGTCTAATAGGTTTGAAATAACATGAGGAGTAATTTTAATTTTTGGGTGAACTATCCCTTTAATATCTTAACTCATTTTGCTTATCCAGTAAATGTATCTTGATATAAGAATGTTATATATGGAAAAGAGAGTTTAGTCTGTCTGGGTAAAGATATGAGTTGAGAAAATTCTTTGCACTCTCTCATTAATAATTTTCTCGTTATTTTTGATTAAAAAGTAAAAGTTGAACAGCGTAGCTTTAATTGTGATGCATAACCCAGCGCTGATCCTCACACAGTACACAATGTGCGTTGTGCTGTACTGTTTCTGTCTTATTCTCTTGGGCACAAAGAGACTCATTAGTCAGTTGTCGTTTAGCAGACCCTTTCCTCCACAGCGATGTACGGCGCGCTCATTAAAGCAGTCGTCCTCTGGAGAACCAGCAGATTAAATATTCTGCTAAAACGACACAGTGCTAACAGATACTGACCATCACGAGGGACGCATAACAGAGACTGTATTCGGAGAAGGAACCGGCCCACTCCATAACGTTTAAATATTTGTAATAGAAAACAATCCTTTTTTTGCAGTGCATTTGTGGTAGACAGATTTGTTTGACGCTGCTCGATTTAGTAACTTCTCTTCATTAGAGTCTAGGAAACACGATTCACACTTACATTTGAGTGTGTCGAAGGCGAGCTGATACGCTGATCGCTGAGACGCTTCATCCTTGGCGACAGGCAGTCTGACCTCTGACCTTTTCCCGTAGCTGATGAGCCTGTGAGCGGCAGGTTTCTCCAGGTGTGTGTTCTGAAAGATGGCAGCTGCATGCAGGTAAACCCGGTCCGGACAGGCGGGACTCTCTTCTGGACCGGACTGGAGCAGAGGAGGCTCTGGAGGAGCCGGATCCAGCAGCGAGAGGTGTTTGAGAGCCGGGATTTGAGAGCCACGCTTCGATGAACGCCGCGTAATGCCGCTTTTCCTGACCATCCTCTGAGATGAGACACAAACAAATCAGACTGTCAAACATTGCAGAAATTATTTTACTTAGTTACTTTTTTACTTCATTTTAGATAATTTTACTTTTTATTTTACTTAAAAACACTATTACTTAGTATTTTTGTCTTGCTTTTTATTATAAAAATCAAAGAATTCTTAAATCAAGATATATGTGAACATGGACCACAAAACCAGTCATAAGGGTCAATTTTATAAAATTGATATTTATATAATCTAAAAGCTGAATAAATAAGCTTTACATTGACGTTTGGTTTGTTATGACAGGACAATATTTGGCCGAGATGCAACTGTTTGAAAATCTGGAATCTAAGGGTGCAAAAAAATCTAAATATTGAGAAAATCACCTTTAAAGTTGTCCGAATGAAGTTCTTAGCAATGCATATTACTAATCAAAAATGAAGTTTTGATATATTAACAGTAGAAAATTTACAAAATATCTTAATGCAACATGATCTTTACTTAATAACCTAATGAATTTTTGACATAAAAGAAAAATCAATAATTTTTACCCATACAAAGTATTTTTAGCTATTGCTACAAATATACCCGTGCTACTTAAGACTGGTTTTGTGGTGCATGGTCACATATTTTCTTTAGTCTTGTTTTCAAAAATAAACAATTAATAAATCATAAATAATTAATAAAAATTAATTGGGTTTATTATGGAAGCCTTTTTTGCAATTCTGACTTTTTCCTCACAATTTTAAGTTCATCTCGTGCGATTCAGAATTTTTTCTCAAAATTGTGATAAAAAAAGTTTAAATTGTGAGATGAAAAGTTGCATTTACCAACTTTTAAAAAGTTTGTATGTCATTTACTTAAAAGGAAGATGCACAAACACGCTTATCAACAAAAAAATTAAAAAAGATGATTTTTATAAAGAAAAGAAGATATGAAATTTACAAAGAAAAGAAGATATGAAGCATTTAAAACAGATAGACACTTGATCTAAAGCATTTTTTTCAACATCTATAGGTGTCCAAATACTTTTTGTGGTCACTTTAAATAGAAATTTTATGTAAAATAAAAACATAAGCATATTTAATTCAGATATGGCATATTATATCCATATAGTGATTTAAAATAATTTTCCAAAATCATTATTCTCAATTATCAGAGCAGAGACGTTCAATACAAAACACCTGTGCGAAACAAACAGTAAAAACGAAACATCAGAGTAACTGTTCACTTATTAATGATGACAGTGATTTATTCACACACAAACGCTGAGTAAAACACTATAAAATGATAACAATAAAACATCTAGACTACTGCAGAAAGTTGTTTACATATTTCAGTGTTTACATTCAGTGTTTCAGGATGTTCAAAAAAGACAAAGATGTTACTTACCGGAAACTCTCGAGTCCTGCAGCTCTTATGAAAACATCGCTGAATCTGTGAATGTCCGTGAGGAAAGTCTCCACGATCAGTTAAATAAATCTGCGTCTGTTCGAGGAAACTTTACCGAACAAAAACAGCCTGAAACTGGAGGCAGCAGAAGTTTATAGTCAGATGACTCAGGCAGGATTCCGTCTCCATGACTACGGGAGGCGGAGCGGCTGGAATGATGCTTATTTCACAGCAAAACGTCGCGTTCGTCCGTATGTTTTTACTGTAGTGGGAATAAGACGTTTAATCATTGATTAAGATAAAACCTCACAGAATTACACAAAAACTCCATCAGCCCAGCGCGCTATTTTTACCTGTTACCTGTAAAAAAACTGTCACGACACCATGAATTAATTAAAGTAAAAACACTAGTGTGTTTACCTTTGAAAAAATGTGTACCCTGGTTTAGAGGTTGACGTTGTAGGTTGGTTTTAATCTGTAAGGGTTTGCTGCCATCTGGTGTACACGATGGAACTGCACCTCGTATTGCGTTATTGTTGTGAAGACGGCTGCTGAAGAAAACTACATCAGGATTGCCAACCTTGTTTTCCAGGCAGGAGTGCGATTTTGATGACTCAACAGATCACAAGCCCCGATCCAACTATTTATGAAATTACCAATACCAATACATAATGTATGTATTTGTATGTCTTTAATGAAAAATAATATTACACAATGTGATAAGCTGCATAACTATCCATAAAAGTCAGTGCTTTTCACAATACACACAGTTTCAACGAAGCTTTACAGAAAATCGTGATGTTCATTTATTTATTTGTTTGTTTGTTTGTTTGTTTATTCTTTAAATAGGCCTATTGTGATATTAAAATAATTTAACAATTTTTAATTTTTCAATTTCCATGTTCATACTGTAGGTAAGAACGAGGGACAGATGGGTGGAGTTTTTTGTTGTAGAACAAGAGGTTCTGTTCAAATACAGTTTCATACTCAGGTTGACACTCTCAACAACAATAGCAGAACTTACAACAACAGCATTACATAAAGCAATTATGGCATCAATAACACATGAAGGTCAGTCAAACTTTATTAACTTAATTCAGTTGTATTAATGGGATTTTAGGCTTTGATTAGTCTATTAGGCTATGATTTAGTGATAATAGTGAGAAATCCTTAATCATCGTAACTCGTAAAGAGAATACTGGTAACATTATATCATATGATATCAGTGTCTTTGGTTTATATAAATATATAGATAAATAGATAAATAGACATATAGACATATAGATAGATAGATAGATAGATAGATAGATAGATAGATAGATAGACAAATTTTAGCCTTAACTGTCAGAAGCAGGAACAAGGAACTTGCTGAACTCATTTTCTTTAATTTGCCAGAACCATCTCATATGTTCAAAGCAAAGGTACATTTCAGGAATTTTTTATTATTATTTTTTAATTTTTTTGCTGTAAAAGACAGAAAAAGTTCAACAGAAAATAATAAGGTGGACATTTTGTTACTTATTTGGTTACAACTTTAACAATATTAAATCTCATTAAAATTAACATGTCCACTCAGTAATAACACTGGTATGAAAGCATAGAGAGCATCATGATTTGCCCTCTGATTGTGACAGTATGATTTAAAAGTATAATTAGATGAAAGGAAACTATAAATTACATCCTGATGCACAGTCTTTCTTAAAAGACTGCCTTTCTCTCCTGTGCGTATGCAAATGAGCCTGATCCATTTGTCTGTTTCGACACGAAAAGGCAGATCATGTATCTGTGCATGTAACAAATGTCAATAAAACAACTGTTGTTAAAGAGCTCGAAAAAATACAATAAAGAACTCCATCTATTCCACTGTTTTTGACTGAATTCATTAGTCCAGCAAATAAATATAATGAATTTAGCATTATACTTATGATTATACTTTATCATTAAACATAAACATGAGGGATGCTTATGCACTCCTATATTTTAAATATCCTTGATTCTGTTATGTGCAGGAGACAGGAGACCCGGATCTAAACGCATGGTTATTTGCTAAAGTTGCATAGTACACAAAAGACAAGGAACTCGAACAAACAGAGCAGAAAAAACAAATACAGCAGAAAACGCAAGCAGAATGTACTCTTGATAATGGTGGAGGACTGTCCAGTGAGCAATTTTGTAAGAAAGATTGTGCAACAGGCTGTAATTTATAGTTTCCTTTCATCTAATTATACTTTTAAATCATACTGTCACAATCAGACAGCAAATCATGATGCTCTCTATGCTTTCATGACAGTGTTGTTGGACATTTTATTTTAATGAATACTATTGCTAGGTTGTAACCAAATTAGTAACAAAATGTCCACCTTATTATTTTCTATTGAACTTTTACTGTCTTTTACAGCAAAAAAAAAAAAATGTAAAAAAAGTTAAAAAAAAAAAACAAAAACAAAAACAAAAAACAACGTATTTTAAGCAACTTTGCTTTGAACAAATGAGATCTGGTTTAATTCGAGTTTCTGCACCTCTGGATGTACATGCTGGAAAGTTTCAGGAGTGATATTTGCAGTTAAACATGGGATTCAATCTTGAAACTGAAAGATTAACATTTGCTCAAAAATGACCAGCAAAAATTCACAAATAATTACAAAGAAACTGCAACTAACACATTGAATGAAACAAAGGATTTTGAAGTAGAAAAAGAATGAAATAGTATTAGTATTATGAAATAGTAATGTTCTAGTAATCAAAGGATGTTTTCACAATGATTTTTGGAAATTCCAGTTGTGCCAAATGATGAGGTGACGCTGGTACGTGGCGTGACAGAAGAGACCTTTTCTTCTGAACACGTAGAAGGGAAGAGTGCGGCCTGATCTCCTAAACTTTTCAAAGTATGTTTTTGATGATGATTATGGAAGTTTGCTTGCATTTAATGAGTCTATGTAATCAAATAGTTTCATATGATTAAGAAGGGTGAAATTAATGATCTAAGGGTCCTTAAATGCAACCACACATTTGTGTTGTGATTTTCTTTATTTTTTATTCATTCATTTATAATCATTTAACTGTTTTATTTTTTAATCACAGTTTATTCATATTACCATTTATAATATTCATTTTAGCCATTTACAATATATACTCATTTCATTGATTCATTAATTGACTAGTCATTTATATTATATTATCATGTTTTATATTATTGTTGTTTAGTCCCATGATGTGTGGTTTCAATGGCCATTTGTCCTCGTGTAAAACATAAGAGAATGTCTTTCTTTCAAGGTTGTTTAAGATCACGGGATGATGTTGTGCAGCAGTATTTTTTTTTTTTTTTTTTTTTTTTTTTTTTGCTGTTTGTGGTATAATAACACTTGTTGGATTCATGTTCATCAGACGAAGAGTTACTACTGAAACAAATGCAACTAAGATTATTCAATATATTCTTTTATCATCATCACTTTGTCTCCTGCTTCTGCTCTTCACTGGCTTTGCTCAGTCAACTTCTTGGCTGATAGAAGACTGTTAATACAGTTTTGGGTATCAGACAAAACACTGGTTTTGGGTAAACCAGGTAAGACTTGCTGTTAATGGGTTTTGGGTATTGGACAACTTACTAGTTGCTCTGTTACCAGACAAAACAGGTATTTTCTGACAACCGGGCCTGGATCTGATATTTTTGGCATTTACAACATTTTTACAGTAAAGTCCAATCCACTTAACATTGGACAGTAGGAGACAAATAAAAATATATGAATATCTCTGAATGAACAGAGAGTACAATGTCTTAAAAGTCTCTATGTAATTAACCTTTTTTTCAACAGAAGAACAAAACCATTGCATGAATACAAACATAAGACAAAAAAACATAGTGTAAAACATTCCCACACACACACACAGGTGACACAGGGTCTTCTGGAAAGTGAATGCAAAAGTATAATTCACTGAGCATGATCATTAGTTTCATTTACAGGTAGAAACAGTGTAAATCTACAGTTTGTCCACATTTATACATGCATGTGTGTGAGAGACTCCTGTAATGAAAACGAGTCACAGCCTTCTAATGAAGAAAAGCGGATCTCTTATCAGACAGAATGACATAACTGATGTGCTCATTGAGAGGCAATAGTCTGCATTATTAATACGCAGATTATCTTACACACACACACACACACACACACACACACACACACAGAGAGAGGTTCCAGCATGATGCATAATACAGCACAATCTTTCTGAACCAAAAACAAAATGACTGTAATAAGAAATTAAGAAAGCTTTTAAATCATTAAACGTTTTCTGCACTCAGTATTTTTGTCTTGTTTTCATTTCAAATAACTAAAAAATTGTTTACCCAAAATAGTTCACCCCAAAAGTTAATATTTCAAAGTTAATTAAGTAATCCACCCAATTCCAGCCCATCAATTAACATCTCATGAAGCTAAAACCTGTGTTTGTAAGAAACACATCCATCATTTAGATGTCCATAATCCATAATAACACTTCCTCCAGTGAAAACGTTCCTCTAGTGGAAAATATCCTGTCATATCAAAATCCAGCCACATATGAACTGTTTTGGACTTTTTTGGCTTGCAAACTGTGTTTGATCTGTGCAGATTTCTCTTCGGATTCAGACCGCTTTTTCACTAGAAGAAGCGTTATTATGGATTATTATGGACTTGGATTTTAGTTAAAAATGATGGATGATGGATTTGTTTCAGCTTTTGTCTTCTCAAGATGTTAACTGATGGACTGGAGTGGTGTGGATTACTTGTGGATTATTGTGATGTTGGACTCTCTTTTTGACGGCACCCATTCACTGCAGAGGATCCACTGGTGAGACAGTGATGGAATCACACATTTCTCCAAATCTGATGAAGAAATAAACTCACCCTAATTTTGGATTGCAAATGTTCATTTTTCAGTGAACGTGAGTCCTCTAAATCAAGATATGTTCACATTAAAAGGAAAATGACTTAAGATATTAAGTCTTATTTTCTAAAAAATGATGAAAATTAGGTAAATTTATGATTTAAATAAGAAAAAATATCAGCCAATGGGGTCAGAAAAATAATCTTGTTTTCCCTTTGAATTCAAATTATTTTTATGATCTCACTGGCTGAAAATTTGTTCTCGTTTTAAGCATAAACTCACGTTATTTTGATACTTTTAAAAATATCTTCAGTTATTTTGCTTCTCAAAAAATTTTGAGAATGTTTAGATATTTGTACTGGAAAACAAGACAGAAACACTGAGGAAGAAAATCACTGTTTGCCGTGTACGTTTTTTACGATATTGGAAAAAGTAGACAAAAAAAGGCAAAACATGGGTTGTGAAACTTGAAAATGTCAATTAATCAAATTAAATATGGCGTCTGCGCTTTAGTCTCTCACCTGACTGTCACATCAATCAGCTCAAGGTGCCTTCCCGATGATGAGGATGCTCATGAGGAAAACCATAATGAAAAATATCCACATGAAGATTCGGTCCATGACCTTGGCGACCTTCTTCCATTCGGCCACTTTCAGGCACGTGGCCTTTTGCTCGCGGAAGCAGTTGGCGATATATTCGACATTCCGGACCAGCTTCGGGTCACACCCGAGGATTCCACCAGTGCCACGGCAACTGCAGTAAACGCAGGGGTCAAAATTCAGACTGAAGGCAGCCGATTTATCATCATCAGGGCAGCAGGGGGGCGCAGGTGCTTTCGGTTTCTCTTTGGGATGGAGGTTCTGGTTGTGATTCTGATGCTGGTTCGGACTGTGGAAGGATTCAGATTCCTCCATCTGTCCAAATGGTGAAGCACAGCTCTCGCCAACCTCATATACAAAGAAGATCTTGGACATGTAGTCAATAATGAGGACTTTGGCCCAGTATGGCACCGGTTTGGCCTCGGCTCCACAGAAATGAATGTTCATGATGAAGATGGTCAAAGCAGTGGACGCTGTTATCATAGTCATCGTCGCTATGTAGTATTTACCTGACAGAGGTAAAGACTAAATATGATAAATACAGATTTTTATACACTACCATTCAAACATTTGGTGTTACTAGGACTTTTAATGTTTCTGAAAGAAGTCTGTTCTGCTCACCAAGACTGCAATTATTTGATCAAAAATACAGTAAAATTGTATAATAATATTGCAATTTAAAAGTTTTCTATGTGAATCTATTGTAATAAGTAATTTATTTTGCTCCTCAAGAAACATTTGCAATTATTAGAAATGTCCAGTCCAGATCAGCTGATTCTCTGTACTAACACACAAACTAATTGAGAGACTCACCGATCAGAGGAACGCTCTCGGAGGGAGGCATGCTCTCTGCCACCATCATCTGGAAGACAGTGAGCGCCAGCAGAACCGTCACACCCAGTGAGACCTTCTCACCCGAGTCGGCAGGCAGGTAGAAACCCAGAGGTGCAAGGAAGGAGATGAGAAAACAGGGCAGCAGCAGGTTAAAGATGTAGAAGGAGCTGCGTCTCTGCAGCAGGAGAGTGTAGGTGATGTCAGGATACGGATCCGAGCAGCAGCCGTACATGATCACGTTCTTGGTGGCCGGCATTCCGTGACATTCCCACTCTACGTTCTCCACGAAGTCCGACAGGTCTCCGCTGTCCATCCCCATGGTGATGTCCACCTGCAGGAGATCAATGGACATGTTAGAAAACAGATAGTCTTGACTATTTTTAATTAACTCATGCCTAAAATGCAATTGGCTGCTTTGCATGTCACTCTTTCTGTCTAATGGGATGATTCTTGGCCAAAATGAACACACTGGACTAGACTATATCTTCTGAACACTAGGTGGCGCTGTCTTCAAACTTTTCAGGCACCTGTAGGACACACTGATGATGACTTTCAACAAATTTCTGCCAATGCATCAATGTTTGTAAATGCTTAAAAGGAACAGTTTACCCAGAAATGAAAATGTGCTCACACTTAAGCCATTCAAGATTACAATGAGTTTTTCATTTACATTTTTTTGATCAGATTTGGAGAAATTTGTTATTCCATCACTGTCTCAACAATGGATCCTCTGCAGTGAATGGGTGCCGTCAGAATGAGAGTCCA
Source organism: Labeo calbasu (assembly GCA_019740295.1). Lineage (NCBI taxonomy): Eukaryota > Metazoa > Chordata > Actinopteri > Cypriniformes > Cyprinidae > Labeo > Labeo calbasu. The sequence goes on from JAHKKF010514942.1 coordinate 13,848, forward strand.
AACAGCTGATTAAAACATCACAATACTTTACAAGCAATCCACACTCCAGTACATCTGTTAACATCTTGAGAAGACAAAAGAGTCCATAATTCTGTTGTCCCTCACATCAAAATCCACATATTTGTTAAGAGTGGTTTTGGACTTTTTTGGCTTTTAAATGGTGCTTGATCTGTGCAGACTTTCCTCCTGGTTCAGATCAGACCACTTTTTCATCTGAAACAGGTCATATTGACTTGAGACTTAAAAAGGACGCTGTCATAAACGCACATTTAATACATATGTGGAGTAAGAACATATAAAGTAGCTAAAGTGTTTCACACATACATGCACAGTTCGGTTGAATGATAAAGTTTACCTCTTTAACTTTGTAGTTCTGCTGTATTGTGTTCACCTACTTCTCCTGTTTGCTCTTTTTACATTGACTATATAGACTAATACAATCAGACATGGGCGACATTTGACTCTTGAGTATTTTTCGGATAAGCATCAAAACTATGCCCTATCGTATTGCCACGCACCAAACCAATACAGCGCAGTCAAGAATAACTTTTGAATTTTACTGTCTGTTACTGGCAATGAAATTAGGCTACTGGTTGATATGTCCCGGCAGAGCCCAGCATTTTAGCCCGAGCCCGACGGGCCGCGACTTTTTACGCCCGTATAGGGCCTTGGGCCAATTTTCACATCATAGTTCAGAAGCGCGCAGAGCTTCGGGCCTGTTTTCGGGCAGTTATTACCATTACTGTGTCGGGGTGAAATACTAAGGAGATTTTTGAATTATTTATTAATAAACTAGTGTTTTCTGAGTCAGTGTCGCAAGGATGAAGTTGCCGATCTTGACTCGCCATCTCCTCTTTGGATGCGCCTTTACAGAGAAATGCATCTCTACAGATTACATAATGAAAACGTTTTTGTTTTTGATTTGCTTTATTTCGTTAAGTTATAATTTAAAGCTTTCTATAGATATATGTATCATGTCTGTGAGGTATGTATTCGATGAGTTTCGGTTCATTTTTGTGAAGCGCTCCTGTTGAGACGCATGTTTGTTTTCTTTCTTTTATAGAAGCACTGTTTGCAACGTTTTGTTGATATTGTGAGTGCACACAAATAAAAGTAGACCCTTTACAGTTCCAAAATGATGTATTACTTTTATCAGCAAAAATGACCGAATATTTTAAATTGTTTACACTTAAAAAAAATGTAAGTGATCGTGCAGGCGCCTCCATGTCCTGCAAAGGGCTTTAGCTTCCACTCTCCGCACAAATGATTGGATTTGCACATAATAGCACACATTTATTTAGGTTTAACATTTAAACTAACATTGTTTCATATTTTAACTATTTTATATCTATTTATTTTAGGCAAGTCCTGATGATTTGAGAATGCAAAAAAAAAAAAAAAATGCTTCAAAACGTTTTTCTAAATTAACTTGATTAAACGAAATATAATCACTTTGCAGTTGCATACAAAACTAAACTATTTTAATAGCTGAAACAGTAGTATAAGTTGTTTTGGGAGAAGGGGGATAAAAGACGGGCTCGGGTCGGATTCGGGCCGAGAATAGTTTGCTAGATCTTCAATTGCTTTTGCTTTCGTTTGAGGGTATTTAGCACCGTCTAATTCCTGCGTACAACTGGGCCAACTTCGTTCTAAATGTATTTTGAGGTGCAGCTTGACATACTAATGGAGAGTTTCAATAGTTAGTAGTAAACTGGTTACCTCACCTGAATATGTTCGTAGATTTGTGTTTGAGGTTATCTTTGGAATGGAAAAATTAATGTTTAATTTGTAAAAAGCATACTGTTTCACTTATTTCAGTTAATCTCGTAAAACCAGTAAGCTAAACCAGTAGTTACTGTAACAGTTCTGTATATTAATATATAATTTTTGACAGGAAGCGCCTGCAATCGAAGTTACTTTATATGAATAAAAATGTATTTATTTGATAGAAATAATTGCCTGCAATTGCTGACAGGTATCTAAAGATTCTGCTTATGAATATTAATCGTATTTGACATGAAACCCATGAGATCACTGACACATAGTTGAAGTTACCATACAAAAACAGAAAAGTATATTTATTTGACAGGACCCCTGGGATCTCCAAGGGGTATCTGAACTTACTTAATATAAATAGAAAATGTATTTTTCTTACACAAACTATTGTGTAGTACCTGAAGTTTCTGTATTAAAATAAAATATTTGACAGGAAGCGCCTGCGATCGCTGCAGGTATTTGAACTTACATAAGCATTTAAAAAATATTTATTAGACAGAAACTTCCTGTGACTGCTGACAGGCATCTAAAGTTACTGTTTATGAATATAAAATGTAATTGACATGAAACCCATGCGATCGCTGACACCTAGTTGATGTTACAGTGCAAAAATATAAAATGTATTTATTTGACACCAAAGCCCTGACACTTATTTCAAGTTATTTTATATGAATAGAACATGCTTTTATTTGACAGAAACTGCCTGCGATTGCTGACTTGTATCTGAAGTGAATGTTTATTAATATAAAATCTGAAACCACGAGAACGCTGATGTAACCGTACAAAAATATGAAATGTAATTATTTGACACCAAACCCCTTCCATAGCCGACAGGTCTCTGAACTGACTTTATATGAATAGAAAATTTATTTATTTGACACAAACTGCCTGCCGTTACTGTTTAGTACCTAAAGATTCTGTATATGAATTCAGGTATCTGAAGTTTCTGTTTATGGATATAAATCATATCTGACACGAAACCCATGAGATCGCTGACACATAGTTGATGTTGCCCCACAAAAATATAAAATGTATTTATTTGATACCAAAACCCTGCGATCGACCACGGGTATCTGAACTTACTTTATATGAACAGAAGCGGTATTTATCTGACACAAACTGCCTGCCATTACTGTTAAGTACCTGAGGTTTATGTATATTAAAATAAAATAAAATAAAATAAAATAAAATAAAATAAAATAAAATAAAATATTTGACAGGAAGATCACTGACAGCTATTTAAAGTTACATTATGTAAATAAAAGTCAGCGATTGCTGACTGGTATCTGAAGTTAATGATTATTAATATAAAATGTATCTGACACTAAACCCAGGAGATCCCTGACTCATAGTTGAAGTTACCATAAAAAAAACAATAAAAAAACAAAACAAAACAAAACAAACAAAAATGTATTTATTTTACACAAACACCTGGGTTTGCCGACAGGTATCTGAGCTTACTTTATATGAAAAAAACACACGTTATGCGATATTAAAATAAAATATTTGACAGGAAAAGCCTGTGATCAGTGACAGCTATTTGAAGTTACATTATGTAAAATAAAAGTATTTATTTGACAGAAACTACCTGCGATTACCGACTGGTATCTGAAGTTAATGTTTAATATAAAATGTATCTGACACTAAACCCAGGAGATCCCTGACTCATAGTTGAAGAAAAAAAAAAAAAATGTATGTATTTTACACAAACTCCTGGGATCTGATCTTACTTTATATAAAAAGAAAATGTAATTATCTGACACAAACTGCCTGCTGTTACTGTTAAGCACCTAAAGATTCTGTATATGAATTTAAAATGTATTTGACAGGAAGCGCCTGCGATCGCTGACACTTATTTCAAGTTATTTTATATGAACAGAAAATGTTTTTATTTGACAGAAACTGCCTGTGATTGCTATTTATTAATATAAAATGTATTTGATGCGAAACCCACGAGAACGCTGGCAAGTATGATGTAACAGTACAAAAATATGAAATGTATTTATTTGACATCAAATCCCTTCCATAGCTGACGGGTCTCTGAACTGACTTGATATGAATAGAAAATTTATTTATTTGACACAAACTGCCTGCCGTTACTGTTTAGTATCTAAAGATTCTGTATATGAATTTACAATGTATTTGACAGGAAGCGCCTGCGACCGCTGACAGCTGTTTGAAGTTACTTTATATGAATAGAAAATGTATTTATTTGAGAGAAACTGCCTGCGATTACTGGCAGGTATCTGAAGTTTCTGTTTATGGATATAAATCATATCTGACACGAAACCCATGAGATCGCTGACACATAGTTGATGTTACCCCACAAAAATATAAAATGTATTTATTTGACACCAAAACCCTGCGATCGACGACGGGTATCGGAACTTACTTTATATTAACAGAAGTTGTATTTATCTGACACAAACTGCCTTCCATTACTGTTAAGTACCTGAGGTTTATGTATATTAAAATAAAATAAAATAAAATAAAATAAAATAAAATAAAATAAAATAAAATATTTGACAGGAAGATCACTGACAGCTATTTGAAGTTACATTATGTAAATAAAAGTATTTATTTGACAGAAACTACCTGCGATTGCTGACTGGTATCTGAAGTTAATGTTTATTAATATAAAATGTATCTGACACTAAACCCAGGAAATCCTTGACTCATAGTTGAAGTTATTAAAATAAATACCATTAAAATAAATAAATAAATAAAATAAAAAACAACAGAAAAATGTATTTATTTTACACAAACACTTGGGATCGCCCGACAGGTATCTGATCTTACTTTATATGAAAAGAAAATGTAATTATTTGACACAAACTGCCTGCCGTTACTGTGACCTAAAGATTCTGCATATGAATTTAAAATGTATTTGACAGGAAGCGCCTGCGACCGCTGACACGCAAGTTATTTTATATGAACAGAAAATGTTTTTATTTGACAGAAACTGCCTGTGATTGCTATTTATTAATATAAAATGTATCTGATGCTAAACCCATGAGATCGCTGGCAAGTATGATGTAATCGTACAAAACTATGAAATGTATTTATTTGACACCAAAGCCCTGACACTTTTTCAAGTTATTTTATATGAACAGAACATGTTTTTATTTCACAGAAACTGCCTGCGATTGCTGACTGGTATCTGAAGTGAATGTTTATTAATATATAATCTGAAACCACGAGAACGCTGGCAAGTCTGATGTAACCATACAAAAATATGAAATGTATTTATTTGACACCAAACCCCTTCGATAGCTGACGGGTCTCTGAACTGACTTTATATTATTAGAAAATGGTTTTTTTTGACACAAACTGCCTGCCGTTACTGTTTAGTACCTAAAAATTCTGTATATGAATTTACAATGTATTTGACAGGAAGCGTATGCAACCGCTTACACTTATTTCAAGATAGTTTATATGAACAGAAAATGTATTTATTTGACAGAAAGTACCTGCGATTGCTGACAGGTATCTGAAGTTACTGTTTACAAATATAAAATGTATTTGACAAACCAAACCCATGCGATTGCTGACACCTTAGTTGATGTTACCATACAAACACAGAAAAATGTATTTATTTTACATAAACTCCTGGGATCGCTGACGGGTATTTGAACTTACTTTATATGAACAGAAACTGTATTTATTTGACACAAACTGCCTGCCTTTACTGTACCTGAGGTTTCTGTATATTAAAATATTTCACAAGCGCCTGTGATCGCAGACAGGTATTAACTGTCAAACTACCCACGATCGCTGCGAAGTATCTTTTTGTGAATAAAATGTTTTTGATACGAACCCCATGCGATTGCTAATACTTTGATGTTACCCTGCAATCTCCGACGGGTATCTGGACTTATTTTATATGAACAGAAACTGTATTTATTTGACACAAACTGCCTGCCGTTACGGTTAAGTACCTTAGGTTTCTGTGAATATAAAATGAATTTGACAGAAAGCGCCTGCGATCACTGATGGCTATTTGAAGTTACTTTTTAATGAATAGAAAATGTATTTATCTGACAGAAACTGCCTGCGATTGCCGAGAGGTATCTGAAATTACTGTTTACAAATATAAAGTGTATCTGACACTAAACCCATGAGATCGCTGACACGTCGTTGTTACCATTCAAAAACAGAAAAATGTGTTTATTTTACACAAACTCCTGGGATCGCCGACTGGTATCTGAACTTACTTTATATGAATAGAAAATGATTCATTTGACACAAACCGCCTGTTATTACTAGTAGGTCTACCTGAGGTTTCAGTATATTAAAATACAATATTTGACATGAAGCGGCTTCCATCGCTGACAGGCATTTGAAGTTACTCTATATGAATAGAAAATGTATTTATTTGACACAAACTGCCTGCCGTTACTGTTAAATACCAGAGGTTTCTGTATATTAAAATAAAATATTCGACAGGAAGCGCCTGCGTTTTCTGACAGCTATTTGAAGTTACTTTATAGAAAATTTATTCATTTGACGGAAACTACCTGCGAATGCTGACAAGTAGGCCTATCTGAAGTTACTGTTTATGAATATAAAATGTATATTGACACAAAACCCATGCGATCGCTGACACCTTGATGTTACAGCACAAATTTGACACCAAAACCCTTTGATCGAGGATGGGCATTTGAACTTACTTTATATGATACTATATTTATTTGACACAAACTGCCTGCCATTACTATTAAGTACCTTAGGTTTCTTTATATGAATATACAATGTATTTGACAGGAAGCAGCTATTTGAAGTTACTTTATATGTAGAAACTATCTGCCATTAGTAACAGGTATCTGACCTTACTGTTTATACATATAAAATGTATTAGACACAAAACCCATGCGATCGCTGACACCTAGTTGATGTAACAGTACATAAATATATATATAAAAAAAATGACACCAAAACCCTGTGATAGTCCACAGGCATTTAAACTTATGAACAGATACTATATTTATTTGACACAAACTGCCTGATATTACCTTAGGTTTCTGTATATGAATATAATATGTGATGCGATCTGGGAAAACCCGTCGGATGTTGCGCTGGGACATTTTCAGGACATTCGAAAAATAGGGCGAATGTCATTTTTTTTTTTTTTTTTTTTTTTGTCAAAATTAGGTTTTCATTAAATTATTATTCTATAACATCTTGGCTATCATCTCTGAAAATATGGTGAAATTCACTTGTTTAGTGCAAAAAATACTGATTTATTGCAGCAAGCAGAAATGTTCACTAATGTTAATAACGGGCTGCTGAGGTGCTTTCCTCTAACACCAGTGCGCTGCACTCACTTTTACTACTAGGCTACTACCTTTATTATTTGTGCTATCTAAACATAAAATGGGTCATCAAAAGTTCGGAGACTATGCCCATGATAAGCAACGGAAAACAGACATTAGTCTGTTTGTGTAATGATGCAGTATAGTGCTCCTAACTTGACAGACAGCTCTCGTTAAACGTAAAAAGACGTTTTTCCTCAAAATTCCATTCCTGAAAATCGTGGCTATCAGCCAACTTAAGACAGCCATAACTTTGGTTATGTTCAAGCTATGGACAAAATAAAAACAGTTTTGGAACCCAGCTTTCATATTTTCAAAACCTTAAAAAAGGTACAGTTTCACCATCTGTTGGGTTTTCCTAGATCGCATCACAAATGTATTTGCCAGGAAGCGCAATTACCGACAGCTATTTGAAGTTACTTTAAATGAATAGAAAATGTATTCATGAATCTTTTGATACTTCAGTGTCTGACTACACCCATTAACGTTTTGTGAAATTTGAATGAACTCATGAATCTGTTGTTTGACCTCTTTATATTTAGGGAGAGAACAATAGTTTTCAAAGTCGCACATCGCTTGTTACGATTTTCGAGGGAATGGTGTGGATTACTTGTGGATTATTGTCATGTTTTTATCAGCTGTTTGGACTCTCATTCTGACAGCACCCATTCACTACAGAGGATCCACTGATGATGTGATGGAATGACACATTTCTACAAATCTGATGAAGAAAAAAATTAATCTACATCTTGGATGGCCTGAGGGTGAGCAGAATTTCATTTTAAGGTGAATTTCAGTCTAGTTTTGTGAGAATAGACAGCTAACCAAAATATGTTCTTAAGCCGTTTTTTCAAATATTACATTTAGACTGTGGGAACTTTTGAAGGTACAGTTACATGTTTTTTGAACATTATTTAAATCATCAAATTGCAGAAGAAAACATTCAACTGTATTTGCTGAGAAACATAATTATTAGTTTTGTTGTTAAATATGTATAAAATACAGCCTCTTTTTATGCTCTGCTGCCTTTAATAGCCTAAATAATCTATGTCATCATTTACAGACCCTTTTGTTTGTCCAAGCATTTAACTTGGTGTAACTGATATGTTATAAATGCCTTTAACTGCAAGTTCATTGTTCAAGAGATTTGTATTAAAAAATATATAAATGGTGTTTGTACCTGGTTTCCGTTGTAAGTCCATGAGCCGAAGGTCAGGTTGCATTGCTGGCTATCGAAGGGAAAGTAGGAAACATCCACCACGCAGGAACTCTTAGTGATGGCCGGAGCGTCCCACGTGATCTCGCCGTTATACCGCAGCACCACATTAGTGTCCACCGGCCCGGAGAAATCATCATCCGCCCTGATCCAGAACACAAAGAGAGGGACTTACTCATCATTCCTCACTGAAACTGCAGAGAGCTGTCAACTGATGAACAACCAGGACAGATAAAGTAGTGTGTGTGTGTGAACGTACGGACTTGTTATACAGCACCAGATCTGGTCGCCACACCAGGCTGCTGGGAATGCGAATCACCTCCAGACCGTCGTACTCCTCTTTATTCCACTTCAGATGAGCGTCGTGCCACGTCTGTCTAATCCACAGATACGCGATTAACACCTGGTTCCTCTCGTCCTGCGCACACATATACGGATGGGCAGGTGATGTTGAATTTCTATGTACAAATCAGGGTGATTCAGAGGGACTTCACACTTTGAAATTCACATGAAAAATGAAACTACTATGTTTTATCTGTTATATAATTTGTCACATGACCTTAAAATAAAGATCTGACCAGCTTTCAGGTGCTTGCCAACTACAGTAGAAGTCAATTAACTTTGAATTGATAAAAATGAAGATAAATGGATTATTCCTGAATTAAAAACATCTTAAATATCGCCGGCTTTAATAAATTATTTTTTAAAGTTCTTAGAAATGTGAAGTAGAATTTTGTGTTCAAATTGTTTTTATTTGGAATTTCAGCACAGGATAATTTTGTACCTACGCTTTTTTAAAAATGCAAACACTTAAAATTTATAAAGTAAAAACAGAGCGGGGAACAAATAAGTAAATAAATAAAAGTATAATTTTACTTTTAACTTTTTATAAAATGGCTAATTTAACATTTGAACACACAAAATGAGCATCAAGTCATATATGAGAATAAAAAGTGCACGTCATTCTTTGTTTCTCTACATCCATACCTTTCACACGTGTACGTATCTTTGTTTCACTATATTGTGACTTTTTGACACACACACAAGAACAAGGTCAGAATTTACTTTCACTTTCTCTTTTATGAATTTATTGGTTTGTGTTGTCACCCCTAGTAACAGAAATGTGTGTTTTACACTGAGTTAGCAGTAGAAGAACCAGCCATGACATCATACATGTGATATATCCTCTCTCTCTCTCTCTCTCTCTCTCTCTCTCTCTCTCTCACTCTCTCTTTCTGTCTCCGTGTCTCTTGCCGGCATCTAATATTAACAGCAGTCTGGGTGTCTCTGCTCAGCTGACCTTCAGTAACATCATATAACCCTACTGACAGTGTGTGTGTGTGTGTGTGTGAACTTACCATGTCTTTGATCTGAGACAGGGTGACCTGCAGCGTGACGTTGAGGGATTTGTCTGTGTCGTCCACCGGTCGCAGAGCGCTGGAGTAATTCTCCATCAGATCGTTCAAGAGCTTGTGTGCGAATCGACCCTGAGCACAATGAGCCACTGAACACACAACAAAAATACACACAAATACACACACACACATTAGAAATCCCTCTATGATCGGCACACATATATTATATATAGAGATATATATATATAAAGATATTTTCGGCAAAACATGTTTTATATATATATATATATATATATATATATATATATATATAGGCTTCTTTATTTCAATCCAATAAAAAACATTCACACGTCACATTTGAAGAAAAGCTTTAATTGTCTATAAGGCATCATGTGAACACCCTAGTAAAAAAGTAATATATTTAAAAGGCATTTATTTTATACTAAGTATACTTCAATTCTATTAACATATTTACTGACACACCGCTCAAGACTTACTGATATAAAAACTGTAAGTAAACTTTATTTGGAGTACTACTTGTGCACAATGCAAATTTCTTAATACTAAGTCTAAAATATGTTTTAATGCCACTATTGATGAAATTTGTATGATCTTTAAATATTTGGCATTTAAAGAACTATATTATTTAAAGTGTACCAAAGATATACTTGCAATAGTTCCACTTTAGCACAATCAAATATACTTAAGTATATCTTTAGTTGGACTTCAGCACAACTTCCACACAACTAAAGTGCATTAAGTACAAGTTCGTTGTTCCAGTTTAGCAGACTTAGTACCAGTTTAGTATGCTAACAGTACAATTGCAGGGAATTTATTTTAAGCAAATAATTTGTAACTGTATTTTAAATACATTTTAGTATATTTATTTTTTAATAGGGCATATAACACATTAATAAAAATATACTAAAATATATAATAAAATATAGCAAGGAACATACTTTACTTTACTTTAATATATCACTATACGTTGTCAATTATAAGCCTAGATGTAGGCTACTGTAAGAATGGAAATTAGTTTTCTTTTTTCTTTCCCCTGAAATACATTTTTAAATATATTTTTTGGAATATGAACTTTTAAACTAAATATGATCTATTTCAAAAATACATTGAACTGAGCTTTAGTTTACAACATATATTTGGCATAAGTGTGAGAATGACCTGGTAAGGTTCTCTCAAAGTTATAAACAAACATGTTCTTCTAGAATGTTCTTTTAAAGTTAGTTGTTCTTTTATAATGTTCTCAAAATGTTGGAACAGCATTAGTTATACATTGTTCATCAAGTTTTTTCAAATTTAACTACTTGTTTCAGAACGTTCAGAAAACATTCAAAAGTAACAATCCAATGCAAAATAAAATGGAATGTTCATTTAACGTTCGCATAACTAAAATAAGTTTTGAACGTTCAGGAAACGTTTAGAGAACATAATATGAACGTTCTTAGAACGTATTGTTAGCTGGCACTAACCTATTGCTTAATTGTCAACCGTATTGGTTCTCCAGAACCAAACCAGCCTGGAATTAATATTAATGTATAATCTGCTTAGAATATAAATATGATTATGCATGTCTCACCTTTAACCAGCAATAACGCAGAGAAGAAGAGCATCTCTATCCAGCGCCGCATCCTCTCCATCACCCCGATCGCAGATCATCCGCCTCATACAGAACAGCGAGGATCTTCGTCCAGCTCACCGATAATCCTGCTCTGTTCTAGCCCGTTACGCGCAAACGTTGTAGACACTGGAGCTCCGGGTGTCGCGTTGCGCGCCGGGTAACAGGATGCGCCGCTATTCATCTGTCAATCATGCGCGCAACAGGTGGGCTCGCGGGCCGGTAACGGAGATGATGCGGGGATGGAGACGGAAATGACACCTTTATCATTATATCTTGTCCTGAACTGACACGGGAGCGAAATGCAATCTGGGTCATTTGTCTTGCGCGCTTTTGGCACTGGGTTAAGTTTTAGATGTTAAAAGCGCGTGTTAATCCCGCCGTGAGATCTGAATGAGGGTCACATGATCAGGTGACTGAGTTTGTCCGTCCTTTCAGCACCAAGATACGCATCTAGCCAACAGAAACACGACAAAACGGACGGAAACCGAAGAGGCCTGATCAGTCTGGACTGGAACCAGAGGACAAGAGCTGACCAGAACAACACAAACACATTCACCGAAACCGCCAAAAACACATTACCAATGTGCCGTGTGTCCAAAAAAGAGGGTGATACTACAGTACTTGGTGCTGAATGATTACCAAAATATAAATATGTAATTTCAAATGGCTTCACGACGGTAAATTTTGTGACCCCCGACTGCAAAATCAGTCTTAAATAGCAGGGGTATATTTGTAGCAATAGACAATGGGTCAAAAATCCAATTAAGTAAACATCATGTCCCATTAAGATATTTTCCTACAGTACTGCCTGTAAATTACCTACAGTAAACATTATATTTACTACTGTGGTGCATGAGAATCTGATAATACCATAGTACTTGTACAATAAACTGGAAAATGGTGGCCCAAAAAACTTTATGATAAATTGTTTCTATTGAATATAATAAATAACTGTTTAGCCTACATATCATTATTACTCACAGTCACATAAAAAACACATTTTTAATGCTTTAATTTAGTTTTTGATCAAATATCACAATACATTTCAGAATGTAAACATTTTTACTTTTTTTAATTTAACATTTTTGTGAAAATGTTTGTTAATGATAGAAGACTAAAAATGCTATACACTGCAAAGAAAAAAAACGCTAATTGGTCAACTGCAAATTATTTTTCGAAGAAAAGAGAAAATACAGTGTTTCTCCTTAAGAATTTCATGTTTAATTCAATGTGTTCCTTTGTTTCTTCATAATTATTTGTGAAAATGACTAGCCATTTCTGAGTGAAAAAGTATAAATATATAATTTTATTAACATTGTATTACTAAATATACATTATATATATATTTTAACTGTAAATTTCAGTGCCATTTTTTAATTTCACAGACTTATTTTATAAACAAATCATTGGTTACTTTTAACTTAGGAAACTCTGATCCATATATTTTCATATATTCATTTCTGAACAGTCAGTGGGATCTACGAGTCTGAGATCACTCGAAAAGCAATACTTAAGACATTAGACATTATCAAAATCAATTCAACTCTTCATTGTTATTCTGATATTATCATGTAAAGCATATTTGTCTATTGAGCTGTAGTTTCTTCTGCAGTTCTAATAACATTTTCTCTTTCTATAAATATGGCATCAACATCTGTCTACATTATTATACACTCAGAGCATGAGACTGTTTATGAATGTTTTTGCACTGTCAGAACCTGCAGTCAACGCAAAATACAGATCATCCAAACATCACGTGCTCAGCCATGAAACTGGTGTTTATTTCACTATTCCACAAAGCAATAATAAATAAAGGCATTGCCACATTGCTTTAATTTATACAGACTTTAATAGCTTTATTTACAGATGAACTCTCGTCTTTCGTATATTTGCGTGTGTGTGAGTTTTTTCCAGTCTTGACTGTTTGAGATTAACATCTATGAGTGAAGGAACCATTTGACGGTCTGTTTGACACTGTTCGAGTTTTAAAAATGGAACCCAAAGGTTTTTCAGATAAAAGGGCCAATGATTGTGCAGGTGGGAGAAAGACCGCAGTGCTGATTGGGCGTGTGAGTGAGGGGCGGGGCTCATCTGAGGAAGATGATGATGATGATGATGATAAAGATGAATTTAAGAGAGAAAGAAAAAAGGCACATCCAAACCAAAATGAGTAAACAATAGAAAAGAGAGAAATAGAGAAGAAATGGTCAGTTCACTCAAAAAGGAATAAAAATGTACATTTTACTCACTTTTATGTTATTCCAAACATATGGAAGTCTGCTTTTTTTTTCTTTTTCTCAGAATCACAAAATATAAACTTGCACTTCTGAGAAAGTCTCAATTCTCAAAAACAAACTTGGAATAATGAGATATAAATTTAGAAATGCAAGGGGAAAAAAAAGAATTCTGAGTTTATACCTCGCAATTCTGACTTTTGTTTACAGAACTGCAAGAAACAAAGACAATTTTTTATTTTTTCATTTGATGGTGGAATCAAACTTCAATTCCAATCTGCATTATACAAGGAAATCGGGTGGACGCTCTTCCTGCTAAACCACCATAAGAGCAGCGTAAACATTCAGCTCAACGTCTCCCGCTGAAGAAATAAAGTCAGCCGAGTTTAGAACAACATAAAAATGATGCCATTTTCAGATTGGGATGAACTATTCTGAATGGAGGAATGGTAAAAAAAAATGGATAAAGAAAGAAAGAGACAGAAAGATGAAGGTAGTTTGGACTGAGGAGGAAATTTCGGGGTGGGATTGTGTCAGATAAGGTGCTTTGGCCCCTCGGGTTGGACTCAGTTGCTAAGCAACAGTTCTGTCGCCGTCTCCACGTCCCAGGATTTCGACGACAACGCCACTATTACTGCGTTCTGAGGAGAAGAAACGTTCCACATGTCAGTGATTCGCTGCACAAACATCATCTAATCGTCATCACATAATCATATGCTGCATCATGATTACTGTCCCTCATAACAGTGCGCAAAATTATAAAACCACATGCTTTTTGAACAATTATCTGGCACAGAAATGCTACAGAAAAAGAAGTTTGAGGTCATTATTTTCCAACTTTTGAAAAACTGCAATAAGTGTGATATACACATGTAGGGCCCTGTGATTTCTGCGATGCCGAAAACACGGACGGAATCGCGGAATCCAGTCATAAAACGGAATTTACTGAATAACGCGGAAGTTTGCCTGAATTAATCAAAAGTAGGTCATTACACTTAAATCAAACCGCAATATGGACTCGTAACTTTAAATATTACGCCACAAAAACACCATTTAAATGTAAATCCTGCATGTTCTGCTTGTTTTAAAGAATGGACGAGCGGTTTTGTTTACACCACACGCTGAACCGCGCGTGACGCTCACGGTGATTTCAGCGTCTGTCGTCTCACTAAATGAGGACATAAATACATGAACAATATCTGCTCAGAGTCACTTCATGAGCATTTGACCGTTCCATTTTAAGAAAACTAGCATTATATCACATACACACAGAGGTAAAGGTAAACACGGCAACACGTCAAAATAAAAGTCCGGATTAATTTGAAGACATTGTGCCAGATATACATTACTATTACTACTACTAGAATGAAACAAACATTATTTTTTAAGGTATAATCACACAACATTTCTTCCATATTTTAATTTTAATAAATACAGACAATAAATAGTTAATAAATAGTAAATTCCCCTTTGTTTGCCAAAAAAAAAGTTTGCGTAATTTTCAATAATTAAAAGATAAATTAAATTAATGTTTTATGCCTTCATTTGATAACCTGAATATTTTAAATACACAACACAGAATTTCTGAGGGTAAAAAAACACTTTCATAAGGTTATTTTAAAGGTGTCATCGGATGCAAAGTTCACTTTTACATGTTGTTTGAACATTAATGTGTGTTGTCAGTGCATGTACAAATCTACCCTATCATGATAAAAATCCATGCAGTGCTTTTTAATTAATCTGTAAAAATAATATACCCTTTTTCAAATCGAGCCATTCTCAGATGCCTGTCGTTGTGGCGTCACATGACAGAGGCCGCTCCCACGATAGTTGATTGACATGAGCGTTTTACCTCAGACCAGCTGTCACAGTCCAGTAACTTTCCATGTTTCGATGCCGAAGCAGGGATGTAAGTTAGACAAGAATATCTCTGATTGAGCGATTGAGGTGTTGTGTTGCTGGACGTAATAATGAACATAGTGGTCGTCATTTACTCCCGACATCTGAGCCGCTGAAGATGCAGTGAATTACGTTTGTTTGTGGAGGGAATGCGTCTCCCGATCTACATATATCCGTCAATGTTCGCATGAATCATTCAGCTTCACTTACAGCAGAAGTGTGTATAAGCGTTTTTTTATGAATCTTTGCGATCGCCTTTCCTTATAAAGTGGTAGTTAGGACGTTTAGCGGCAAAACGCTGCTAAATGCGGCTAAAGTAAACAAGACCGTCTTTCCACAGAGAGTAGAGAGGGGCGGGGCGAGCAGAGCTCATTTGCATTTAAAGGAACAACCCCTTAGAATAAGATGATTTTTGCAGAGCTGATTTTGACAAGGTAAAAAGGGTGTTGTTTTACACAACCATTGAGAATTTTTAATCAAAGTATAATAGAGACTTTTCATTAAGACCCCTAAGAATCATATCAACTTGTGGAAAATGTGCATCCGATGACCCCTTTAAGAATAAATTTGAATAAATGAAGTATGCATTCAAATAATTAGACACGCTAAAACACAGAATTTGATAACAATAAAACATATGGTGAGAAAAAAATAAAACATTTCTTAGGGGCCCTAAACATGTCATTTTTGTTAAACCTTCATTAAAT
This sequence comes from Labeo calbasu, assembly GCA_019740295.1. Lineage (NCBI taxonomy): Eukaryota > Metazoa > Chordata > Actinopteri > Cypriniformes > Cyprinidae > Labeo > Labeo calbasu. The sequence goes on from JAHKKF010514942.1 coordinate 29,983, forward strand.
TGATGTGAAATTGTATATGTTTCATGATTTTAATTAATTAGACATGCTCTGTGATTAATACATTTTAATTTACCATTAAAAAGGAGCTGAGAAAAATTAAAATGGAAAAATTTGGAAAAAAATAAAACGGATTTCATAGGGCCCTACACATGTACGGAAGCTTGTTTCTGCTACAGAATAAAAAAAAAAACAAAAAAAAACAAATCAGACTTTTTTTCTCAGAATTCTGAGTTTACATCAGGTAAGGTAACTTTTTACCTGTTCTTGCAAATCTCACAATTTATAACTCACAATTCACAATTCAATAGATAAAATTGCAGGGGAAAAAAAAGTTAAGATAAAAAGTCACAAGCACATTATTTATTTATTTATTTATTTAAATGAGTTTCCATACATATGTGATGTAAATGTGTATTTACTCACTTTATCAAAGCCCATAGCGCAGAGTTTGTCTATTTTGCGTGTGTAGTCTGGGCTGGAGACGGGAGCTCCTGCGTAAACATGTGACCAGAGTCGAGCCGTCTGTTTGAACATCTCTGGGTTCTGTTTATACTGCCAGAAGGGAAACAAAGAATGTTAAAAGAGGAAATGACTAATTCGGACTCAAAACAAGCTTATTTATATTAGCTAGTAATTTTTGGTATAGTTGGTACCTCCTTTTCTAGTAGATCACTTTCTGAATTGTATGTTTGCCATGTCAGTCATTCATGTGAAACTATAATGGTATATACATGCACATGTTTTTGAAAGAAGTCTCTTCTGCTCACCAAGGCTGCATTTGTTTGGTCAAAAATACAGTAAATATTGTAATATATTTTTACAATTCAAAACAGCTGTTTTCTATGTGAATATCTGTTAATCTGTAATTGACTGCTGTGATCAAAGCTGAATTTTCAGCATCATTACTCCAGTCTTTAGTGTCACACAATCCTTCAGAATTCATTCTAATATGCTGATTTGCTGCTCAACAAACATTTATGATTATTAGCAATGTTGAAAACAGTTGTACTGACAAATATTTCTGTGCAAACCATGATACATTTTATTTTTCACGATTCTTTGATAAATAAAATGTTCAAAAGAACAGCATTTATTTGAAACAGAAATCTTTAGTAACATTATAAATGTCTTTGCTGTCACTTTTAAACAAATTAAATGCATCCTTGCTTAATATTAATTTTCCAAAAACAAAGTCGAAAAACAAAGATCATTTAATCTTTGCCTTTTGAAGTTTAATAATCAGAAGTTTAATAAATTGAAGACTTTTTAAGGACCCTCAACACTACAGGAATGCCATTTTTCCACCAAAACAAGCCCAAAACAACTACCTGATTGGCAACTACTGCGTCCTGTGGATCATCTGGTTCAGCGGCGGCCAGAAGGGCCTGTAGTGACAGTAAGACTGTTCGGAGGGTCATCGCCGCCGCCCTGAAACACACACAGCTTCAGTTCCAGCGCTCGTTGTTGTTCACATCTCTACTGTGCGTTCAGTGAGATCTTACCACTGGTCCTTCAGGATGTCCAAACAAATGGCACCTGTTACTGAGCTGATGTTGGGATGCCAGATCTTCGTTATAAACCGAACCTGAAAAACATCATCGGACAAGTGGAATGATTATTCTGAGAGTACCATTTAAAAGACACATTAGTCAATAGTAGAAGTGAATTTCACAAAATTATTCTTAGTTCATCTGAATTTTAAACCAGGAACAAGTTAGGATGGATCGATGGCATATTTTGTTTTAAAAAACCTGTGATTTTTGTGCAAACACATTAGTGTCACCTAAAGCAGAGTTACTATAGTTAACCTTAACTGTAATAAAAT
>JAHKKF010514944.1:2040-12863 GCA_019740295.1 Labeo calbasu
CAATTTGAAATCAAACTTGTAAAGTGCACGTCCACACTGCAACTAAAATGTAATCTGCGAGTAAAGTTTTTCCTGAGGTCTCTGGTCCTTAGAAATTTGCCTTTTTCCTGCTTGTTTTGTTGTTGATGTAATAAACTGAGACGTTGCGCATCAAAGTTAAAGTGGAAAAAAGACTTACAAACGATCCTCTGCCGAACAGCAGCACTGATGCACACCTGCTAAATGCAGCTCCAGTTGTGAAGCATGAGAGAGATCGAAATGACGAAGACGTGCAAAGTAAAAGTGCACAAAGGCAGTGTCTGTTTTGTGCACAATTCAACTTAACGGTGTCATTGCAAGTTACTTTTGGTACAGTTGTATAACAATTATATAAGATTTGTATCATTTACATTTCACATTTATGCGTTCAGTAGATGATTTTATCCAAAGTGACTTCATATAGAAGAGCATAAGCACCTTGTCACAAAGCCAACGATATTACCATGCAGTGACTTGTTAGTTTAAAAAGCTAGAGTAGGGTAGACATGCAGAGAGCAGTTCACACCTATGCTATTTTTGAATCCAAATCAAGTTTTAATTATAGACAGATGGAAGGAATATGCAGTGCGATCAGACATGATCACAATGCCCAGCAAATGTGAATCATGTGGTGTCGTGTAATCTAGTTTTGTTTGCCGTTAGTCTTGCCAGAATGAGTGTCTGTGTTTTGAAAACTTGGTGAGGTCATCTTCCTGCCCGTGGCCTCTGACGTTAGCAGTCTGTAGTTCAAGACCAACAGGTTGTAGTGGCTGTTGCAGAGCCTGTTTCTCTGGCTCACAGCTGACTTTCCTGTGGTAGGAATGGTGGAACAGTTGTAGATTGGGAATCATCAATTTATTGGTGGAAAAGGGGTTTTTTGAATACTCTTAGGGGGACATTCACACATTTTTTCCATTTCAGTGCACTATTTTTCCATTGTTTTTCCATGTGAACACACTAGGTGGTCATGTATGGCCGTTACACTCTTTTGCGGCGTCTCGCATGAGAGCCAGGTTTTTAAGAGTTTTACAGTTTACACACATTGACCGCTCATCAATGTCTTTTCCAAAACAGTAAACCAATCAGAAGACCCTGGAGGCGGGGCAGTCATTGGATTGCTTTTGTTTACAGTAGCAAGTTGGCGTTATTTGCCTGCAACATGGTTTTTAGACACAAAGATATGTTCTGTGTGAACGGCCCCTTTAGGTGTCAAAGTTTCTTTGAGATCAAAAATAGTCTCTATAGAAAGTCTCAAAGTTGCTTGCTGTTATTATAACGCAAAAATGTCATTATGCTGATAAATGTTATGGATTTTGATGTTATGCTGACTTCTGTAACCCTCCCTATAGGACTATTACAAGATAATCAAAAATCCTATGGACATGGGAACAATCAAGAAACGCTTAGAGAACAGTTACTACATCAATGCCCAAGAATGTATTCAAGACTTCAACACCATGTTTACTAACTGCTACATTTACAATAAGGTACTTCACATTTCTGCTCCCATCATTCACAGTGGATCAAAGCGGTGTGTTTGGGTGTGTGGTTAATGGTATGTGTCGCCCCCTACAGCCTGGGGATGACATAGTCTTAATGGCAGAAGCACTGGAGAAGGTGTTCCTCACCAAGATTTCAGAAATGCCCCAGCAGGAGGTCGAGTTGACGACCACAGCCGGCAAGGGTCGTGGCCGGGGCAGGAGGGATCCAGGTACAAGTCTCTACTCTTATGTACTTGCACTGCTGCCCTTTTAGGGGTCTTAACAAACCTTCCATGGCCAGAAGGTCACATTGGCTTCTTGGTCTGTCCTGGTGTCGCTGCATATGTGACCCTGGATCATGAAACCAGTCATAAGTAGCACGGGTATATTTGTAGCAATAGCCAAAAATACATTGTATGGGTCAAAATAATCAAATATGGCAAAATTCATTAGGATATTAAGTAAAGATCATGTTCCATGAAGATACGAAGTAAATTTCCTACTGTAGATATATAAAAACTTAATTTTTGATTATTAATATGCATTGCTAAGAAATTCATTGGGACAACTTTAAAGGCGATTTTTTTTTTTTTTTTTTTTTTTTTTTTTCCCTCAATATTTAGTAGTTGGTTTTTTTTTGCACCCTCAGATTCCAGATTTTTTAAGTAGTTGTATCTCAACCAAATATTGTCCTTTCCTAACAAGCCATATGTCAATGGAAAGCTTATTTATTCTTATTGACCCTTATGACTGATTTTGTGGTCCAGGGTCACATATTTGCACTCAAATTGCATCTATGACTTTGTCGATCTTTTTAAATCTCAAACTCAAATTAAAAATCAATGACACCTCTCACTGTGAATCATTAGTTTCTCTTTATCCTGAATGTTGTAGCATCACATGATGAATTGCTTGTTTTTTGAGAGCTCAAATGATCAAATTTCTCTGTATTTTCTCTGTTATTAGACATGAACATGAAGATTGCGCCTGGCCTGGAGTCGTCCACAATCCCTCAAACACGTGGCCTTTCCGGTCTTCCCCCTGGGCCACAAACGAGAGGACCACCACAGGGTCCGCCTACTTTACCTCCCCAGCCTACCATGCAAGCCTTGCCCCCTCGAGTACCCCCTTCGCTCCCTTCGCTTCCTTCGCTCCCTTCGCTCCCTTCACTTCCTTCGCTCCCTTCGCTCCCTCCACATCCTCCACATCCTCCACATCCTCCACACCCTCCACACCCTCCACACCCTCCACACCCTCACCCTCCCCTTGCGCCTNTTACCTCCCCAGCCTACCATGCAAGCCTTGCCCCCTCGAGTACCCCCTTCGCTCCCTTCGCTTCCTTCGCTCCCTTCGCTCCCTTCACTTCCTTCGCTTCCTTCGCTCCCTCCACATCCTCCACATCCTCCACATCCTCCACATCCTCCACACCCTCCACACCCTCCACACCCTCCACACCCTCACCCTCCCCTTGCGCCTCAATTAGGGCCACCTTTTTCTATGGGCCCCACTGACTGCAACCCACAGGTCCCCATCATGACTGCTGTGCCTCCTCCGACCCAAACCGCCCTGCCGCCCGTGCACATGCAGCAGAGCGCTCCTCCTATTCTACAAAGCCCAATCCCAATGCCTCACAAAGTAAGTTGGCCTGTAACATTCAAACACATTTTAAGTCGCTCTTAAGTCTTCAGTCTTTTCAGTCATGCTTTTTCATCAGCAGCAGAGAAAAAGTCAAAAAAGGAAAGCAGACACCACGACACCTACGGCGAACGACCCGCTGAACGAGTCCTCGCCTGCCGAGTCGAAGTCAGGAAAGACTCTGCCACGCCGGGATAGTACACGACCAAGCAAACTATCCAAAAAGGAGGCACCGGACTCCCAGCACCATTGGACACCCGCCACTGGGACCCACAGCCCCAAGCAACAAGAGCAGCTACGCTACTGCTCCGGCATCGTAAAGGACATGTTTGCTAAGAAGCATGCAGCATACGCTTGGCCCTTCTACAAGCCAGTGGATGTGGATGCTTTAGGGCTGCACGATTACCATGACATCATCAAACATCCCATGGACCTCAGCACTATTAAGGTGAAAATACAGCTGCTAGTTCTCAAATCAGAGGATGAGCCACTTCATGCTTATTCAGTCAGTTTTCTCTTTGGTTGTGCAGGACAAGTTGGAAAACAGACAGTACAGAGACGCTCAGGAGTTTGCAGCAGATGTGCGGTTAATGTTCTCTAACTGCTACAAGTACAACCCTCCAGACCATGAAGTGGTGGCTATGGCACGCAAATTGCAGGTACGTGCATACCTGCCAAAGTCTGTGTACATTAGAGGTTGCATAACAAGTGTTTTTTACTAGTCAGGCATCTGGTTGGCTAGTCAGTGTTTACCTTATGCAAGTGACTCACAGTAGACCATGCTGCATTACCGGTCTTTGCTGCATCACTAACAGCAGAGTCAGAAATTTTTTCCATTTGGCGTAATATTTGACTTAAATAATTAATTAATTAATTAAATGATTAATTAAGTTCACAGCATGCATGAAATATAAAAATTACATTAAAAAAACAGCTTTACAGGACAATATTATTACAAAATAATTGTTGATCTTTGTGCTTTTATTATTATTATAATACTGATTTAGTGTTGATCAATAAACTACATAAAATAATAGGAATATAACGGTATTATCAATATCTTGGTAGTTTTCAAGATATTTATTCCAACATAAAAGGTCTTTTAAGTTGTGTTTTGGGCCATTATGCTTTGGCACAGTATCTGTTAAACGAACTAAAGCCGAAAGCACAATATGGCTTAACCCCTTCATCAAGTTTTCGCTGCACGTTTCAAAGTGAAGCTTGCACTTCATGATCCGGTGTTTTTTATTGCATGTGCTGTGAGTTTATGGTCAGCAGTTATGCTTTATTTTTGCGGCAGATGTTTAAAGCATTTCACCAGATTTGTATTAATTGTAAGCCTTTTTTCACTGAAGCTGGAGTTTTCCTTTAAAATAAAAGCTCTACTGCCGTTTCCATCAAAATAAAGGCTTAAAAGTGAAGTATGAATTGCTGACAGCTAGCGATTTAAATGGGTAACGATACTGCAGTCCAAATTCAAAAAATCTCTTTCAAGTGTAGAAATTAGGAAAGAAGTATTGTAATTTCCGTTGTGTAAAGCAAAAATGATATATCTATGAAAAATTCATTTTCATTTATTTTACAGTGCAATTGTTTTACAATATATAGCTATTACTGTCATAGGAATAACAATAATATAAATAGTTCTATTCTAATTTGTTTGGCTTCCTAAAACACCATTGTTAATGTAATTTAGACTGAAAAAGAGGGTTGAGTTCTCTTTAAAGTACAGGGACAAGTCACTGACTTTTTTTTTTCTGACTTAAGTTTTCTAAGTTAAGTACATGGGTTGGAGCTCTTAGTTTTGAATTATATAAAATAATTTAACCTTAATTTATTTAACTCTAAAATGTACAGTATTTCCGTTTTGTCTTTTTTTTTTTTTTTTTTTTTTTTTTTTTTTTTTAAATATCACAAATATTGNTTTTTTTTTTTTTTTTTTTTTTTTTTTTTTTTTTTTAAATATCACAAATATTGTATTGTAAGATTTTGATATAGTTACATTCCTAGAAAATAATGCTATTGTGTTTTGGGAGCCGACATGTCATTCTGGCTATATAGACAAACACTAACAATAGTTTGTTCATTACAAAATCGTCTTGATTTTGTACGTAACATTGGTTATTTTAGTAGATTGAAAAAAGTTATTCACACGGGGAATAAACTATAAACAAAAAGCAAACTAAGAAAGCAGTGTCTGTCACTAGTTTCCATCCAAAGTTGCGCATTTAATTTATGCACAAAATTGGAATATCATATTTGATATAATATATAATATAATATTTGTGAATAAGCACCGTTTCCATCCAACGAGTCAAAGAGAACAAAATCGTCACTTCCTGATAAACTGGCACTAAATATCACTAAGAAAAGTAGGAAAAGCCACTAAATATAGCAGTTTTCATATCTAATAGATTATTTGGATTTTTGCTTATTGGGAACAGTAAATCGTGTAAGACAGTTCTGGGAGGCAGTTATACAGAAATACATTGACAACATACTTTGCTCAGGGATTTCAAAATTACCATGACATTTGAGATGCTGTGCAACAAGCTTGGTCCACTGGTTAGTTAAGCTATGCCTCTCCCACTGTGCAAAATCAGTCGACTTTTGATGCACTTGGAAGAATTTATTCGTCAAATGCGTTTCCATCTCCCACTTTTCGCATTAACCCTTTTTTGCATTAGTCAAAAACCACCTCAAGCAAGCATGCAAAAAATATTTCTTGAAATTTGCTCCTTTCTGATGCGTTACTTCAAAATGCACATAAAAACAAAAGCAGTCCATGACTTAAGTCTAGTGTGTAATGCTCAGTGCTGCAAAAAAAAAAAAAACCTTCACACTTTAATCACCACAGCTGTAATAGATTTAGTTTAATTGTGAAGAGGCATGTTTTTGGCTCCTTAACTTGATTTTGGGTGGCATTTTTGGCCTTAAGCCCCTGTTAATTTCCAACCCTATTTGACAGAAAAGTGTGAAAGTGTTTGAGAAATCAAAACATTCATGTTTCCAATGCCAAATCTGTAAAGGGTACAAGAAAAATAACCAGAAATAATCTTCTACTTGCTTATACTTTCTATAATGGACGCATGAACTTTCCTATGTTGTCAGAATATATCCAAATGTACATAGCTGAATGCTGAATTAAAGATAAGCAGCGTCTTATACTAGACAATCAAAAGCTTTTGTCTTTTCGTAGGATGTGTTTGAAATGCGTTTTGCTAAAATGCCGGATGAGCCAGAGGAAATGCTGGCACCCGCTCCTGCGCCAGTGCTCCACCCGGCTCCTGTCAAGACACAGCCACCCATGGGCACGGCCTCGTCCTCGGACAGCTCCAGCGATTCCTCATCTGAATCGGACTCGTCCACGGATGACTCTGAAGAGGAGAGAGCCCAGAGGCTAGCAGAGCTTCAGGAGCAAGTGAGCAGATCTACGCTTAGTTTTTGCAAGCACGTCCTTACATGAAGAGGTCATTTCAAGGACAAGCTGACTGAGAGATCTCATAAATACCGGAAGTGTAAAACTTTTAATGTCCACTGAGAAGACTTAATCTCCCTATTTGTTTCTTCTCTTTTGTTGCTCAGCTGAAAGCGGTTCATGAGCAGCTGGCTGCCTTGTCCCAGCCTCAGGCCAGCAAACCAAAGAAGAAAGAGAAGGAAAAGAAGGAGAAAAAGAAAGACAAGCACAAAAAGAAAGCAGGAGTCATGCCTGCACTGGAAGAGATCCTGGAGCCGCCTCCTACCCTCAAGGCTCAAGGAAAGCCTAAGAACAAGGATCCTCTGCCTAAGAAGCCCAAGAAACTAAGGTAAGCTAAATTACCTTAGCTAAATCATGCAAGTACATCTTAAGCAATAAAATATGCAAAATTGCATACCCTTTCAATTATATAGCATTGAAAATGAGAAGATCTTGTTGTCTTGCGTCCTGTAGCAAAAAGGAGGGAGGTAAGGGCAGTCGCTCCATGGCTCCCCTGGGTGCCGCTCCACCGACCCTGCAGCCTGTGCCGGGCCTGGATCCTGAGGAGGATCTGGGTCTGAGCGGAGCCACAATGGCAGGCATGCCTGCTGGAGAGAAGTGTAAGCCTATGTCCTATGAAGAAAAGAGACAGCTGAGTCTGGACATTAACAAGCTGCCTGGAGACAAGCTGGGCCGTGTGGTCCACATCATCCAGTCCCGTGAGCCCTCGCTTAAGAACTCCAACCCGGACGAGATTGAGATCGACTTTGAGACGTTGAAGCCTTCTACGCTGCGGGAGCTGGAGAGATACGTGTCGTCCTGTCTTCGTAAGAAGAAGAAGCCTGCCAGTGAGTGATTTTACAAACTTCCTTTAACATGCTGTGTTTAGATTTCTGACACTCGTGGTCCATCCATAAGCTCTCAGAGGATTGGCTGTATATACACTTGTTTTAATAGGAAGTAAGTTTTATTTTTTTGTCAAATTCCATTTTAGTTTTACCAAATTCCGTGTTTTCCATAAATTTTCTGGATTCCATTTAAATGGTTTAATTATTGTAATATTTAGAAGCATCTCTAATTAAAGGATTTTATTAAAAAAAAAAAAAAAAATGTGTGTATATATATATATATATATATATATATATATATATATATATATATATATACACACCCTTAAAAGTAATTTTAATAATAAATTGATTAGTAGTGGTAGTACTGTCATTAAATTTAGTAGTATATATTTCGATCAGTTTCTTCAAGTTAAACTGAACTTTTATTTTGACTGGTTGCTGTGAAGACCTGTACGTTTATGTTTGTATATGATATGATGATAGTTTTCTCAAAAGAAATGGTAAAATGCACATGAAGTGAGACTCATGGCAGTTATGTTTGTGTTCATATTTTGAGGTGGCAGAGGCTAAAAAAACAAAGAGCTTCACGCGTGCTTCATTTTGTGTGTAGTAAACGAAACCACGCGTCTTCATATTTAAATAGTAGTTTTGTAGCTTAATATTCACAAACACTAATTCATATTGCATTTTGATTCAAGTTTACTGGCCTACTTCTGATATATTCATCCAAATCTGGCAAATTCCGTGGCAGTCCGCGTTATACAGTAAATTACATTTTTATGACTGAATTCTGCGATTCCATGTTTTCCGCATTGCGGCACTACAAAAAGTCAGTGCATGTAAACATACTTAGTGTGTCTCTAAAACACATTAGATCCTTTTTTACACTTGTATTTAACGCTGTCTGTTACATTGCATCACCCAAAATTGACAAATATCAAGCATACACAAGTTCTTATGGGTCATTGATCAATGTTTTTCGCCCTTCAGTTCCAGAGAAGTCTATGGAGGCAATGAGTGCTGCAAAGACAAAAGGCTCATCATCCGAGTCGGGCAGCAGCAGTGAGTCCAGCTCCTCAGAAAGTGAAGACTCAGAGACAGGTAAGCGCTGCTTTCCTAATGCTTTTGAAATGTTAAATGATTTAAGAAGCTGCATTGCATCAAAAAATCTCCTCTTCATCAACTCAGGGATGGCTTCTAAGCTGAAGAAGAGGGGGAGAGGTGAAGGAAAGAAGACTCATCACCAGGCAGTGCCTCCAGGCATGCCTCAGCCGCAAGTCCCCCATCAACCCCAGACCCCTGTGCTGCAGCCCAGCGCTCAGCTGAAGCCACAGCCGCAGCAGCCCTCTCCCGCCACTTACATGGCTCCTCCCGTCACAGCTCTGGAGCCCTCGCAGCTCCTGGAAAACCCCTTTGACCCTTTGGCCCACTTCGTCCAGCCCCTCATGCACCTTCCCCACCATGCCAATGACTCACCCTCGCCTGCGCCGCCTCACCTCAACGCTCACCCTCCAGGAGGCCCAGTGTCTCCTGAGACGCACCCGTTCCTGAACCAGCACCCCATCCTTCCATCCCCAGGTGAGTGGAAATGTGAAATGTAACTGCCACTTGCTACCGCTTTTCACACCTCTTTGGTCCAAAATGGCGTAGATATGCTCTGGTTTGGCTGTATCTCCCACTTTTGTTTAGAAAACTTATTTAACAATAACAAGTGATCTATATTGACCATTTACTTAATCATGTTTTTGTGGTGTTCCTCTCTCTTCTAGCCCTGCACAACGCAATGCCCCAGCAGCCTTCAAGGCCCAGTAATAGGGCAGCCCCGCTACCTCCGAAACCACCGCAGCAAAGCACGCCCCAGCAGCAGCAGCAGCAGCCCCAGCAGACCCTGTCGCAGCAGCTCCAGTCCCAGCAACCTCCTCAGCCCCAGCACCACCTGCCTCCTCACCTGCTGCATCCTCCCCAGCAAATCCGCCAGCGGCCCCTCTCCCCACCCACGCTCACTCCCCAGGGCCTGCTCTCCTCGCAGCCCCCACAGATGCTGCTAGAGGACGACGAGGAGCCCGTGCCCTCCATGCCCCTGCCTATTTACCTGCAGCACCTGCAGCCGAACCGCCTGCAGCAGCAGCCGCCGACGTCACTAATGCAGTCTCTGCAGAGCAGGCCGCAGCAGCCGGGCCAGCAGTCTCTGCTGCAGTCTGTGCAGGTTCAGTCTCAGATGAGCCAGCAGAGCTCCCTGCCCCCACCGCAGATTCCCGTTCAGACTCAAGCCCAGCCGGCAGCGGCGCACCAGCCCTCCCCGCAGCTCTCGCAGCATCAGGCCAGACACATGCAGCACTCGCAGCAGCTGAGCTTCTCGCAAGGCCCGGTGCAGACCACGCAAACGCAGCCTAGTCAACACAAAGTCTCTATGCCCTCCACGAAAGCACAGCAGATTATCCAGCAGCCAACGCAGCATCACTCTCCACGTCAACATAAGTCTGACTCCTATAACTCAGGTAACGACAGTTTTATAATATAGGAGCTGTTCATTTAAATGAATGGTTCACCTAAAAATGAAAATTCTATGATTACTCACCCAAACCTGTAAGACCTTCATTCATCTTCAGAACACAAATTATGATATTTTTGATGAAATCCGAGAGCTTTCTGACCCTGCTTAGACAGTAACACAGGTGACACGTTCAAAGCCCAGAAAGGTAGTAAGGACATTGTTAAAGTAGTCCATGTGACATCAGTGCTGCAACCGTAATGTTATAAACAGTGTTCATACAAGGTGCTTGAAGTACTTGAATTTGACTTTTTGAAATTTAAGGCCTGGAAAATCTTTAAAAATTTTCCTGAAGAGGTAATTGAAAAGTGTTTGCACTATGGAAAGAGAAGGGATCTATGAAATAAGGGTTTTATTTTTTTTAGTAAACACACGTTTTCATGCAAAATTCACACAATTAAGAAAAAACCTATTTCAGTTAATGTCGTAAAACTATCAAGCTAAACCAGTAGTAGTACTGACAGTGTCGTGTAAACATTGCTGAAGACACAAGAAGAGGAACAGATGAACCAAATCAGTTGAATCATTTAAGCTGGAACCGCTCCAATTGTGTGACTTTTCATTTCAAGCGATTCACTAGCAAATACCAGATCAAATTAAAAGAACAATTCATTTTCGAATTTCAACATTGCTTATAATGGTTTTTTAAAAACCATTGCATCTCAACATGATTCACGTTTTGAAAATGCTCTAATCGGATTGCTTATCGCAAATCATTTGATTCAGATTGGGACTTCAGAGCGGGTTCTTGAATCATTCAATTCGCGCTCTGCGTTCCGAGTCCTGATCTGAAATGATGGTTCGTGAATCATTTGATTTAGATCAGTACT
>JAHKKF010514944.1:12913-25725 GCA_019740295.1 Labeo calbasu
TTCTTGAATCATTCAATTCGCGCTCTGCGTTCCGAGTCCTGATCTGAAATGATGGTTCGTGAATCATTTGATTTAGATCAGTACTTCGGAGCGGGTTCCTGAATCATTTGACTTGGATCAGAACTTTGCGTAACCCTGAATCAGTTGATTTAGATCGGAACCTCAAGTTGCGCATCACAAATCATTTGATTTAGTTTGGAACTTCAGAGCGGTTCTTGAATCATTCCGCAAATTGAATAATTGGCGCTCCGTGCTCCAAGTCCTCATGTGAAATGATGGTTCGCAAATCATTTGATTCAGATCGGGACTTCAGATAGGTTACGCAATTTTTATTTTTTTTTTTCTTAAACAGTAGTAAACATCAAACCATAAGTGATGTATCTGACTGAAGTCCCTGAAAACCAAAAAAGTAGTGCGTGAAAAGTCCTTGAAAGTCCTGGAGTTTTATTTTACAGTATCTGTACGAACCCTGTATAAAGCTACGAGAATACTTTTTGTGCGCAAAGAAAGCAAAAATAATGTCTCCCTCTCAAAGCCTTTAGACATTTACAAAGACTCTTTTATGTACAGCGTGTATCGTTTTATGCTTGTAAACAAGGCATAGTGCATCCGGGTTGGTAGTGTCGTGAACTTGGCGGAGACTGACACGGAAGAGAAGAAATTGTTGAATAAAGTTATTTTTGTTTTCTTTGCGCACAAAGTATTCTCTTAGCGTAATAATATCGTAGTTGAAGCACTGATGTCACATGGACTATTTTAACAGTGTCCTTACTATCTTTTTGGGCCTTGAATGTGGTAGCTGCATTGCTGTCTATGCAGGTTCACAAGGCTCTCTGACTTCATTTAAAAATATCTTAATTTGTGTCAAGATGAACCAAGGTCTTACTGGTTTGGAACGACATGAGGGCGAGTAATTCTCTCTTTAAAAAAAAAAAATCCCACCACTGTACTTAAAAGTAGTTCACCATTTTTTTTGTCAGTAACTTGTTGTGTTGCTCTGCTACTTTATATTGAGTACCTTATAGCTGCAGTTTTAGCGCTTCCCTGAAATTTCATCACAGACGTCCCACAGTTCAAACAGGGTTTTGTTTGTATCGGACAGCACTGTAAATACTTGTATTTTAACGGTGTCTTTATTTCAACAGCACATATGCGAGATAACCCCTCCCCGCTCATGATGCATTCCCCTCAAATCTCTCAGTATGCTTTAGTCCACCAGTCCCCTCCTCAGGCCAAAAAGGTCAGTACCATTTTCATCTCCATGCTTTGACACGGATTCTTTCCAGTGTCAACATGGATTTCTATGATGTGTTGAATAGCTTTTGGTTTTATAGATGTTTGTTGCTTTGTTTGCTTCAGGAACAACAGCAAGGTCCTTCAGCTTTGGGTGGCATTAAAGAGGAGAAGCTGCCTCCTTCACCTGTGATGCGCGGTGAGCCCTTCAGTCCAGCCATGAGACAAGACCCTCATAAACACCCTGAGAGCAAACCCACAATGCCAGGCCACAGCCAGAGTGAGTCAGACTCCTGTGTTTCAAAGCATGTAATTGTATGCATGTTCACACTGATGTGCCAACATTCAAACTCACACCACTTTTACTCAAGTTATATTGCTTTTATATAATAAACAATTTAACATCAATATCAACTGTTGTGTAGTTTTTAGTTTTTGTTTACAAGCATTGCACAGATGTGAACCAGATGTTGTGCTATTAAAAAAAAACGCTCTGCGCCCCATGCAAAATCACACAACTTTCCTTCCACTAAACAATACTCTGGCAGAATCCTACAAACAACCATTGAAACATCTCATTGCAGTTACACCAAATATTGACCATCTCTGTTCTGCTCTGCCAGTCAAATTAAACGACCAGAACTAACTTTATCATCTTGTTTTAGAAGCAGATATGAAACCACTTGAAAGTTCCCGTCCTGTCATCCGCTCCTCTGAGCAGAGCGGTCCTCCACCATCCATGCAGGACAAAGAGAAATTCAAACAGGAGCCCAAAACTCCTGTGGCGCCTAAAAAGGTACAGGTGGGTGGACGGGACGACTTCATTTTTTACTTTTCAATAAATACAACAGTTCTGAAATACTTATGCTTTGCCTCATATTAATCCTCATTTGCTCCCCAGGATGTGAAACTGAAGAACATGGGTTCCTGGGCGAGCCTGGCACAGAAATCCACCTCCACTCCCTCGTCTGGTCTGAAGTCGTCCAGCGACAGTTTCGAACAGTTTCGACGTGCGGCCCGAGAGAAGGAAGAGCGAGAGAAAGCCTTGAAGGCCCAGGCCGAGCAAGCTGAGAAAGACCGTCTGCGCAGAGAACAAGAGAAACTAAGGTAAGAGAGCCATTCAGAAACTTCTTACAGTGACCTGTCATTTTTAATGAAAGGACCATTTCAAGACATTTTCTTTGTCTAAAGGGGACGAGATGAGGAGGACTCCATTGAGACGTCTCGAAGGCCTCAGGAGGAGCCCCGCAGGCGGCAGGAGCAACAGCAGGTCCAGCCACCGCAGCAGCAGCACCAAACTCAGCCCCAAGCTCAGAACCCGGCTCAGCCGCCCTCGGCCCCGCAGCCTTCCCAAGGCCCGCCCCAGTCCCCCGCCGCTTCCCAGAGTGCACTTGACCAGCAGAGGGAGCTTGCACGTCGCCGGGAACAGGAGAGGAGGAGGAGAGAGGCGGTGAGTTACAGCTGCGGTCACACACTAGCTTTCAAAAGTTTTGGGTTTGTACAGTTTTATTTATTTATTTAATTTTTTTTGTTGTTGTTGAGAAGTCTCTTATGCCCACCCAGGCTGAACTAATTTGCTCAAAAATGATATTAAATATTTTTACATTTTAAAATGCCTTTTAAAATATATTTTAAATTGTAATGTATTCCTGTGATGGCAAAGCTTAAGTATTACAATCTTTGTCACATGATCCTTCAGAAATCATTCAAATATGCTGATTTGCTGTGTTACAGTTGTGTTCCTTATTATTTTTGAGGTTTCTTTGAATAGAAAGTTTAAAAAGAACAGCATTTTTCAGTTTTTATGTTGTCTTCACTGTCATGTTTGATCAATTTAAAGGGACAGTTCACCCAAAAATGAAAATTGTCATGAATTACTCACCTTCATGTTGTTCCAAATGCGCAAGCCCTCATCATTTTGACACAGATATTTTTAATGAAATCCAAGAGCTTTCTGACCCTGCATAGACAGCAACATAACTACCACGTTCAAAGCCTAGAAAGGTAGTAAGGAAATCGTTAAAATAGTCAGTGTGTAGGTGCGTTTCTATTACAGATTTGTGCAAAGCTTCTGTGATATTTCATAAATGTCAATAAAATATTGCGAGTGACGCCGTTTTCACTAACCAATGTTATGCGACTAAAACTTAATTTTTTCCCTCCACAATAAGTCATGGCAACGGATGTTGGTAGGTTTACGTATATTGCAGCCACCGCACTAGCCATTATTTTCAATCGAAGGGGACGTGTGTGTATCTTTAGTGAAGCGGCGTGGAGAGTTGCTTCTGGGACGATTCTAAAATGTGCCACGGCGTGGCTGGTATAAACAAGCATTGACTAGAGTGGCCGGTGGGTGTGCCAGAACCATAATACACCGCAGATGTAAGGGGTTATCCAAGCATTAATGGCACGGAAACCCACTTTATACTTGAGAGCGGCCACATAGGTGTTTCGTGGAGGTTATAGTATATTAAAGTATGATCATGTGACTTGCATACGCCATGTGACCTGAAAACGTGAGAAACTGTTCTGCAACAGTTTCGAATTGCCTGAACAATCACCTCATGGGTCTTTTCACAAAATCGGTGCCTAACTACAAATAAATGTACAGTTTAAAAACATAAGACTATGTATGCTTTCATCAATATTATGTTAAAAAAAAAAAGTCAATTAAATATTATTTTAAATAATTTAAATGCCATTTATGCTGGTAAGGTTTTTGGCCTGTCCCTCACTATGATTTTGAGGGCAAAATAATATAAAAATCACATTTGCATGTTGTAAATATAGTCTCATTGTTAAGCACTGTTTTTGGCATAAGTATGCATTTTTTCTATAAAATGTAAATCATTTTATTGGTGTCCCCTGTTTTTATGTCAGCCCTGTTACCCTCATTAAAATTGTGCATTCAAGTGACATCACTTCTAGGAGGTTAAATCATCTCTCAATCAGGATTCAAACACTTAAAACATAAGCATGTTTCTCTCTCACTTCTATAATGTTCTATTTTTGATGATTTATGAGGCTTGACTGAGGGGCAATGTCAGTCCTGTTACCATTTTTAAAATGTATATTTAAACAATTATTTCTTACATTTAATATAATCAGTATCTACAAGTAAAATCCTTTCAGAATTTACAGTATATGCTTTTGTGAACGAGCAGTTTGAAATCATCAAACCTGTTACTTTTGATTTTGTATTGTCCTGTTTACATACTGTGCTATTGCTGATAATGTTGGACCTTATGTCACTGTTTACTTTCCTACGTATTCGCACTTTATGAAATTGCACTGTTGATTGATGCTCTAATGTAATCTTGTTGTTTTAAAGCAATGACAATAAATTAATTCATTCATTCATAAGTTTTTACATGGGTAACAGGGATGACATTGAATAGGTTTGACCCTGTTTTTAAAGACTGTCTGTTTAAAATTCAAACATTTTAAAGGTCACCCTCTGTATATTATTGCCTATATGTATATTAATGCCTACATCATTCAGTGGCATATGAGTTAGTATGTAGTAATGCTTGTGTTGGTAACAGGGTTGACAAAAATACCAAAACATGAGGTAGAAAAATAGTCATAATAATAAATAACATGGCTTGAGATGGCACAATACAATATCTTGTTATTTTAAGGTGTCTTCAATTCATGGATATTTAAAAAATACTGATTTAAACTTTATTTTTCCGTTTTTTTCCCAAGTGGAAAAGACACCGATTTCGTGGAATGAGCCTCATGCAAGCGTTAAAAACGTTTTGGCAAAATTGATGCGTTTCATTAGGCATATTTTCAATTCGCAATTTTAGTTTGCGCTATTTGAAGGGTAATGGAAGCGCAGCTAGTGTGACCAATTTTATGAAGCTACGAGAATATTTTTTGTGCGCAAAGAAAATAAAAATAACATTGGACCACTGAATGTCACATGGACTATTTTAACAATGTCCTTACCACCTTTCTGGGCCTTGAACGTGGTAGTCACGTTGCCGTCTTTGCAGGGTCAGAAAGCTCTTGGATTTTATCAAAAATATCTTAATTTACATTGTGAAGATGAAAGAAGGTCTAAATTCAGAAATATTAATGTGTTTTATTTCCCTCTACAGATGGCAGCTACTATCGACATGAATTTCCAAAGCGACTTGATGGCTATCTTTGAGGAGAACTTGTTCTGAAGCGCGAGAGGAAGCGAGAAACTGCGAAAACTGCTCACGGATTCCTCTGCACGGACAGAATGAACTGAAAAAGCAGTAAGGGAAAAAGACCCCATCTGACCACAAGAAACACTGAAGAGGCTGAACTAGCGATGCATAAGCTGAGGCCCTGAGAGAGGGAGGCTGTAGCTCTCCTTTTGCCTTAGCAGAAAGAGGGACCCTCACACTGGGACGGCACCGCCTCTCCGGCGTTCCTCCTGGATTTGCCATTGTGACCACGGCGGGAAAGAGAGGACTTTGCGTTGTGACTCTTTACTTCAGAATACGGGAGCAATGGACAATGCGACGCGCCGGAGGAATACCGACCGAACGACAACAAAATGAAATGTACTGATTCTCTGTACTACGGCATCCGTCGACTGCCAGATGTCTGTGGGGGGATTGGAAAACGTCTTTGTTTCCTTGTTTGATTTGGTTTCCCTCCCATCGTTTCGTTTTCGCTGTATCCTTATCCCTACCCCTTCTTTTTCGCGAGGCAAATGGCAGGATGGGATCGGGGGCACTTAAGATGATCTTCCTCGGGAGAGGAAGTCCAGCTCGCCTTACACCTCTGACTCGTAAACCACGACAAAAACACAAAAACAATATTCACCAGGGGCTGTGACAAATGACTAAACATATGGTGTGTTTCACACTGTTATCATGTGCAGATTTTTCATTATGTAGGATCTACTGTAAAAAGGTATTTTCTTAATTACTGTTTTGGTTGATTGGTTGCTTGTACTTTTGTTTCTCTCTCTTTTTCGTTGTCGTTTTTTCTTTTTTAAGATCTTTTTAACTCTCTTACCAACACCTTACCCTCTGATGTCTATGCCAAACACCCGTATCCTTTTGCGCTGATAGCCGAGACCCGAAACGCTTCACTCTTAACATGTCTTTCTAAATATATAAATATATTTTCTTGTTCTCCCCACTCGTCATTAAAAGTTTAGGTAGACTTGTAGAAAATAAACCCTAATATATGCATTATTCTGACAAGTGTTATTCGAGGACAGAATCATGGAGATACGCTTTCATCGCTCATCGTTTTCATGTAAACCCGGCGGGACGATCTCGCCACGGGCCGGAGCGTTGACCTGCGCGGGCGGTTTCTGAGCATCCTTTCGTTCAAATATAATTTAAAGAATACGAGAACTATTTTAAGTGTATTATACGTATAGAAGGATAAACGACTGGTACACGCGTTCGATCGAGAGCGTCATGCGAACCCCGGGCCCAAGCGACGGAGCTCTCAGCTGGTTTCTGCATGACTCCTCCTCTTTTTCTTTTCACAGATCGTTTTATTACACCTGCACAGAGAGGACTCTGTATGCTGTGCTAGATATAATGACAAAATAATTTCGAAAGAAACAAAAAAGCTACAAAAAAAACAAAAAAAAAAATCAAACCGTTCTGATTTATCATTGTTCTTGTTCGATTATAGTGGATGTGTTCTAATTCTGTTATTTGACTCGGCGAGGGGGGCGGGGGGCACAATTCGAGACCTTGGCAGGTCCTCTGAGTTTTCTCTTATAGTGTTTTCTCCAGTGCCTGTATTGTATTGCGATTCTAGTTGGCATATATTATGTTCTGGGAGGGGCGAGGGAGGGCCACGGTCGGACGGGGAGGGGAAAATTGGGGCTTTGGGGGCGGAGCTTGTGTTTAAGAGACAAAAAAGGAAAGTGAACATTTTATATTTTACCCATTTACAATATTCAGGTTTAAATCTAGTTTTAGCTGGACTTCTTAATTATACACCGAACAACTAGTTTTTCGTTTTCTCGAAACTGCTAAGAGGACATGTCCGATCATCATCATCACCCGTCATCGTGTGTGTGTGTTTCTGGATGTTTGGATGTGTACGTCATGTCAGTACGGTTGTCGGTATGTGGCTGGGGAGGGTGTTCTTACCCGGAGGTTTAAATCGCAACAACTCCATTTAAAACGATGCTTTGCGAATTTTTATTTTGGTTCTTGTTCTTCCTCATGAAGTCCACTCATTATAAATATCTATTTTTTCTTTTGCTTTTCGTTAATTTGGTCTGTAAAAGTTCAAAGAAGAGAAACACCTTCATTCCTTCAAGCCTTTACATGTATTTTCTTTTCCATGGTAACAGTTGGACATTATGTGCCATAGATTTCGGATTCTCCGGAGAATGTGCTGACCTGCAGCTCAGCAGAGAGTTTGCTTTATTCAGGTATTTTGTTATTTTCTTTTGTTTTTGTTTTTTTTCTTTTGGGTTTGTTTAACATTTTCCTCGATTACTGTTTGGTATGTGCGTGGGCTATCGAGGTCAATGGTTCAATCTGTTATGATCATGAAATAAACTCATCTCTTTTATAGAAAATTAAAATGAAACAAAAAAAAAAATGAGCCTGGCGTCTCTTTTATAATTCAGCAGCTCCACACACAGTCCACCTGCTAAGGTATGTTGTCCATTGTGTTGCTGCATATCAGTTTTCACTCCTCACGTAGGTTGAGGTTGAAATGGTGCAAAGAAACTGAGGCCTTCATATGGAAAAAATTCTAACTTGAGGGAAAATGGTGAGTCTCAAGTGCATGTATGGTCATACTTGAGACCCTGGCCCAAAAAAACAGTCTTAAAGGAGCACTCCACTTTTTTGAAAATGGGCTCGTTTTCCAACTGGCCTAGAGTTAAACAGTTGAGTTTTTGGATGAGTGCCTAACCGTTTTTGAATCCATTCAGCCGATCTCCGGGTCTGGCGGTAGCACTTTTAGCATAGCTTAGCATAGATCATTGAATCTGATCAGACAGTTAGCATCTTGCTCAAATATGACCAAAGAGTTTTGATATTTTTCCCATTTTAAAACTTGACTCTTCTGTTGTTACATCATGTACAAAGACAGACGAAAAATGAAAAGTAGAGATTTTCTAGTTTGAGTTGGCTAGGAACTATACTCTGCATCTACACAAACTTAGTGCCGGTCACTGTCAGGCGCTGCATAATATCATTGCGCCTGCTGCACCCATTTATGCCAAAAATCATGTTCCATGAAGATATTTTGTAAATTTCCTATCATAAATGTATCAACTTAATTTTTGATTAGTAACATGCATTGCTGAGAACTTCATTTGGACAACTTTAAAGGCGATTTTTCTCAATATTTTGATTTTTGTTTTTTGATATTTTGATTGCACCCTCAGATTCCAGATTTTCAAACGGTTATATTTCGGCTAAATATTGTCCTAACCTAACAAACCATACATCAGTGCTTTCAGATGATGTATAAATCTCAGTTTTTTTAAAAAATATTTTTTGACTTTTTGTGGGGTCACAATTGTATTTTTACCTCTTTGAGTTTGGGGTGAAATGTGTCCAGGACATTTCTTGACCATTTCACCCAATAATGAAAACTTATTTTCTCACCTGTACTTTTCCGAAAGGAGAATATCCACCTTTTTCTACCTGTTAGAGCTGGCGCGGCCATTTGTAAAATTTTATGGGTCTGGCTTCCGGGCTCATCCGCGTCCAGCTATTTTTAGGCGTAAAAAAAACAGCTAGTTTTACTGCTTGGTATTGCAAGTTGGTGTGTTTTACCGTATTATTTTAATGTATTATCTTACTTACGAACACACTGGTTTATAGTGCAAACAATTTTTACCGTTTACTGCCCGTTGTTATTCTCGTTATTTTCCTTATAGTGGATAATGAACCGGAAGCCTCACCCATAAGCTTACTTCCACGTTAAAGAATAAGGTGGATACCAGAATATTTTTGACTCGCAGCCTCAGTCAGTATTGACTTTAAATGCGCATTTTCCATTAAGTAAATAAACGATGACTGAAACACAAGTCATTCTGCCTAATATGTACTTAACGGGAAAATTGAAAATAACGTGAGGGTGAGGAATTTGACGACGACTTTATGAGAATCTTTTAAATTTCATTAGACTTAGACAAGCAAAAAACACGTGACCCTGAACCACAAAACCAGTCGTAGGTAGCACGGGTATATTTGTAGCAATAGCCAAAAATACATTGTATGGGTCAAAATTATCATTTTTAAATGGTAAAAATATTGTGTACATTTCCTGCCGTAAATATATCCAAAACATTTTTGATTGGTAATATGCAAAGCTAACAACTTCATCTGGACAACTTTAAAGGCGATTTTCTCAATGTTTTGATTTTTTGCACCCTCAGATTCCATTTTTTTTAATAGTTATATCTCGACCAAATATTGTCCTGTCTTAATAAACCATACCATTTATTCAGCTTTCAGATTATATATAAATCTCAAAAAATAAAAAAAAAACCCTTATGACTGATTTTGTGGTCCAGGGTCACATACTGGTCGTACAGTTTGAAATAGCAGCTAGTGTACAGTGTATATCTGATGTAAAATTACTGCATGCTTACATCATGTTGCTGTACCTGCATCCGGTCAACGATTGCAAGCGCTTTCATAAGCCTGCAGCTGGCTTACGTAAGAGGAAAGACTCTGCTGGAAGATGTTTTGTTACACGAAAGAAGTTTGAATTGCACATCTCGAGATTTGCATTAAACTAGCATACATGTCTGTGAAAAATAAAAATAAAAAATACACACGCGTGTTCAGAGAAATATTTTCATTGTGAAAGAGTGAAAGAGTAGCTGTGACTGCCCGTGTGTAGTGCGACTTTTAGTTTGACATCGTGCAAAACAGGAAGTTCCTGAATGCGTGACTGTGAAGCTATAGGACATGGGGGTTAAAATAGAGGTTTTTAGGGTGAGTTTGATCACATTTAAACTTGTTAGCAGGTTGGTCTGTGTACATAAACTATACATGAATAGACTAAACCGTCTTTGTGGAAAAAAAAGACGTAAAGAAGCTGTAAATGCCCCACGTTACAAAATCCTAAACACTATGGTTTGCTCTCTACCGCACGTCTGTGAATAACTGGTAAAATGCGAATATCTACACATTTGTAATGTTTATTATTTTAAACAGATGATGGTGTATCTGTCGTTTCCAGTGGCGATGTTTTGGATATCAAACCAAGCGGAATATTTTGAGGAGTACATCGTGAAGCGAAAGGTTCATAATTGCCCTAATAGTAAAAGTCAATACTATTATGTATTTAGCAGTTATATATGCAGTTGCTGTTGTAAGTTCACATTATATTATCACATTTTTCAGAGGGAGATCTTCCCACCTGATGAGAAAATGCATGTAAGTATTTCTTCTTCAATTTGAACCCTACTAAAACTGCTTTTACTTTGGTGGTCACAGTGGTTAGGTTAGGTTAAACAGATAGCTAGGTAGATATTTTGCTATTCAGCAGCAGTATCCCACAGAAATGCAAAATATTTGCTTAAAATATGTATAGATTATACATAAGTGTGTATAATGACACACTGGCCTGGTTTCACAGACAGGGCTTAGATTAAACCAGGATTAGGCCATAGTTCAATTAGGACATTATAGTAGTTTTTTATAACTGGTCTGCATCTTGAGACAAAACAAAGGCACGGATATATTTTAAGATGAGTCAGTGGAAGTTTTAGTTGAAACAGCTTAGATTTACATTTTAGTCTGGGACCAGTTTTGAGACTTGTCTGTGAAACCGGGGGATTATGTTTACATGTGCCGTTTCTCATTGAAACAGAGGCAAGAACTGGAGGATTTCAAGGAGCGCATGAGAAACCGAAGGGAGCAGAAGATGCTGAAACAGATGGGCATGCAGTCTGAGGAATGACTATAAAACAACAGCACTTGTTATTGCATCATAATGCAACCTTGGGATCAAGCCTTCATGTGTAATATGAAAACGCTACTCCCAAAGTGTCAAACCATATAGTGGAAAACAAAAACAATATTGTATATGGACATAATTTAAGAAATGGGTGGGGGAATTGTATATTTTTGTAAATATATAAGTTTCATTGCCTTTGAACATTCACAATCGAATGGTTTGACTTTATTGTGTGTGTAATGTTACTTTCTTAATAGCTGTAAAAACACTGCTTTTGTTGTTGCTGTTTTTGTTTCAAAATTAAAAAATAAATTAAAATTATGAATTTTATTATTCTAATGGTCATAGCATATTTGAATGTAATATTTAATTTAAATAACATGTTTGCTTAAAGGAATATTAAGGGTTCAATACAAACTCAATCAGCAGCATTTGTGTCACAACGGTTGCCACAAACAATTTATACTCATTCTTTGCGTTTACAGTGCAGCACTTACAATGTAAGTAAAAGCGGACAACTTTTAGAGCATTTGAAAAGCAATAAAGCAATTACATGAAGCTGATGTAGCTTAATTTTATAGAATTATTCACATTCCTATGGAGAACTTGGAGTGTTGAGCTGTAAAATTATGCAAACCTATTTTTACAGTCTCTTTAGGGTTTGTTATGGCAACAAAGTTGTAAAATTGGATACACATAAGTAATATCCAAGTGTTTTTTTCCCCCCTACACTAAAAACATGTTATCACAATGGCGAGACCTTTTGTAAATGTAATGTGCCTGGCTTCCGGTCTCATCTTTCCAGCAATTTTTAGCTGTACAAAACAGCTCGTTTTGCTGCTTGATTTTGCAAATTTGTGTGTCATACCATATTATTTGAATGTGTTATCTTAATTATGACCACACTGGTTTGTAGTGCAAACCGTTTTACCGTTTACTGCACGTTGTTATTCTCGTTAGTTAGCGGCTAATGAAAAGAGATTCTCGCACACTGAAAGAAAACTGCTTACTTCCGCGTGTTGTTCCTTTCCATAGGTAGTAAAAAGGGAGAATTAAGAGACTAGGAAGAAATAAGTTTATGCTAACAAGCAACCAGTGAAGTAGATATAATCAGGCTTCGTTAATTCCCTGTTTGCAGGTTGTGGAAACGCTGTGCAACACTGCCTCCTGCAGGAATATACTTACACTGAAACGATTTATCATACGACTCATCCAACTAGTTGTGTTAAACGGGGTCAGGAACGGTCCAGAACCGTCACACAGCAAGACAGTTTTCCTCAGAAGAAACGTTTTACTTTCAGGGTCATGTTTTATTAAAATAAATTTCTTTATATCATGCATTAGATTATATTTAACTATTAGGACACTCCACACCAATCTGCATTTGTTATGGACAGGCACAGTTTGCCGGAAATTAATCGTCTAGATAAGAAAACAAAACTTGGTTATAAAGCGTGGACTTCCTCACTTCCTCAAATAGGCGGTTACTTTAATTGTAAACAAACTAATTATTGACTTAGATTTTTATGTGATTATTATTATTTTCCAAGCTCAAATATAAAAGTAAACAGGAGTATCTATAAAGTTTTAAATTCGAATTCTGCGCAGCCTTGGAGTCACGTGATAATGTCGTCATTGGAATTTTAGAAAGTTCAGAGCCTAACAAAAGGATTCTGTCATTCTATGAG
>JAHKKF010514945.1:0-17546 GCA_019740295.1 Labeo calbasu
GTGTCTGATGCTGTTGAATGTGTGAAGGAGACAGATCTGATCTTGCACAGAGTGTGAGTTTCATAAAGAGCCAGTGAAACTCAGTAAAACATCAGAGGATTTTTGAAATCGGGTTCAAAAGTGAGGACTCTTTGAGCTGGAAAAGATGATATCAATTATTTGTTGGTTTCCGTAGTCTTTCACAAGTGCACCCAAGATCACAAATGTGCATTTGCAGCATTCAGACCAATAATTCTTCACTCTTGTCTAACACTAACACAGCAGCTATGATCCCAATCTGATGTCTACATAGCCATGATACACATCTACATGAACATACAGGGAGATGACTATCTCCAGTGCCTTTTTTTCACTCTCCGCTCTCATTTACCAACTTTTCCATGCAGTCTGCAGTTCTCTCACTCTATGTCATCTTGCAGTTTGGACATGTAGTACATTCCTGGACAAGCCCCTAGATGCACTTTGAATGTGAATTTGAACCTGTGACAGCTGGCAGAGCCTGGACCGGTGTTTGTGTTTGTGTGCGCGCGTGAGTTTGTGGAAAAGGATTAAGCGAGTTGCCTAGTGTCAAAACTCTTGCCTTAAAGCAAAACACACAAACAGCCGAGAGCAAAGCTGTGGCATGCACACAGGTGCAGTACTTATAAGTGCTAATAAAAAATCTCTAAGTTGGCATGGGATTTAAGCTGATTTAATCACACACCTCCAGTGAATAGAATGGATGGACACATAAATCCCAAGTATGCAAGTGCCTGCTGTGCTGACATCACTCACATACATCATCAGCCAGCTGATGATGTCATAAAGCGGAGCCCAGGATCAGTACCTGATGGAAACTGATCTAAAAGAGGCAGCAGTTGCAGCCCTGGACTCCAGCGAGATCTTCCAAGTTATAACAATGAGCAGCGTGACGGGGCTTTGCAGCAGCTTGGAGTGATTTGCCACCTCCAGCTTTTCCCAGGCACATGGCTCCATAAGCTCTAAATCACAAGCAGTAATTTTTGAGTCAATTTGTTGAGAGGTCTATTCATTTATATATGTACATTAAATATGCAATTGGGTTATTCTGTGTCAACTCAACCAGAGGTCCAAGAAACAACGTGCATTTCTAGTTTCAGCATTGCTTATTCTTCAGACCTTTTTACATTAAATACAATCAGTATCAGCTGTATGTAAAGTGACCAACCTTTGGTTGTCAAGCACCAAAAATCTGAAAATAGAGCCTGATTGAGATGCCCATATCTCTGGGACTGAACGATGCAGGGCCTTGAAAACGAGGATTCCAAAAGAAAAGTTTCTTAAGAACTAGAATCTAAAATCATATGGCGATATCTTTAATACTTCTTGAATTATGGGCATGCAAACTTTGGAAAAAGAATATTTATGGCACTCAGACAAGTATGTTTAATGCAGTTGTTTTGACAGAAGAAAACGAGATACATTTCTAGTTTCAACATAATTTCTTCTTTAGACATTCCTCTTTAATAAAAAAGAGGCATCATATTTTTGCAAATTGACTCACATTGGGTTTTTGACCATTGAAAATGTGTACAATTTAACGATTTACCCCTAGAGCCATATTGAAATTCCAATATCTCTGAAAACAAACAATGTAGGGCTTTAAAAATGACGATGCCAAAAGGAAAGTTTGTTGAGACCCAATATCTAAAAGGACATTAAGATATCTTAAATACCTCTTGAGTTACAGGCATGCAAACTCTGGAGTAAAAACGTAAAAAAGTGCTGTTTCCCAATTTTTGAATGGTCATCATTGGCACATAATGTAACAAATATTGTTAAAGCGAACAGATTTTAATAATAGAACTACCAATCTCTGTGTAAAAATAACATCGTGATGCTACCATCTTTCTGAAGTCATTTTTAACCCCGTAACTTAACTCTGAATCAAGTTTGATCCCTCTACAAAATAGATTACTCAGTAAATACTCATCCATGATATTTAATATTTTGCCTTTTATCAGTATACATGTTAATCTTTCTTCAGAGGAAATATTAGCAAAATCAAAAATTTGAGCCGTGAAATTTTCTGAAATTTGGTTGATTTGACAGAATCTGACCCAGTTCATTCAATATTCCAAACTCACCAATAATTACAGTTCTTTTTGATGTTTTATTGAGAGCATGTTGTCAAAAATGTCAGGTTGAAACAACTGTTGTAATATCATAATTAAGAAAAAAAACCTCAAACTCTGTAAGTATATTGCATGTCATTTTTTTTGTATATTTAGTAAATTTAGTCAAAAAAATATATATATATATAATATTTATATATATATAAATTTTTACCTTGAATAGTACATTGAAAAAATATTTAATATATTATTTAGATTTAATATTTTATATTAACTAATTAAAAAAAAAAAAAAAAGTTCTTCCGTCCTTATCATAATCTTTTATCTGTGATTATTACGCCACTTTTGCCTGAGTTCATTCCCTTGTACTCTGGTCACAAACCACATTTCTTACGCTATCATAATCTGCAAACTCGAATAAGTCTGTGCAGTTGCACCGGGTGGATGAAGATGATTAACGGCACCTGTTTTTCCTAAAATAAAACTGACACCATGTTGCATAAATGCTGACCCTCTAATGCAGGCCTGAAACCTCTGTCTTTGCATGGAGTTGAACAGAGGAAGGTGTGACAGGCTGGGATTTGTCTGCCTGTTACATTTCAAGGCTAAATATACAACCGAGTAGTACAGTACAGTAGTAACGTTTGCTTTCTGTTCCTTCTGTTGTCTGTCTAAATCCAACTGTCTCCATCTCTCTTCCTCCTCTTCATCTCCCATTTATTTCCAAGCTATTTATTCCTCTCCTCGTCCTTCGTCTCTTCTTCCTTTGTCATTTCAGGCTCTTCCTTTGTCGAAATCAGTGATAAATATAGCCTCTATGTCCAACTTGTTTTATTTTCTTTCTTTTGTGTGGGTTTGTATAGGTTGCCTGCGAATGGGTCTAACTATGAGACTAATGGAAACGAGACTCCTACTGTTGCTGTGGGCTTTGTTTGTGTTTCAAGTGGCCTGCACACATCGCTCCGCTCCCAGAGTACACCTGGCTTTTAAAGGTGAGCGCAAACATTATTCATTACCTGTCTATGCATACTCAAACACTCAGCTTCTTTCTTTCTCTTTTGCATACGCCCACATTGTCGTACGTCCACACATGTACACACTTAGTCTAAATGAGGCTGTTCCAGACTTCTATTGTTGTTGTATAAAGCTAGTTATATACAGAATGCTATACACTAACCATAATCCACACCCTTCCTCTTGAAAAAAAAACATTTGAGTTGTGTCCAAAATGACTTGGTATACACTATATACTATCTAGTGTATGACATTTATATGGCTAATTCGGTTAGTCTTACCCTTTGCTATGTAATTAAAGCTTTGACCGTTTAGTGCAATACGTATTCAACATTACTCTCTTCAGTTTCTTGGTTACATATGTTCATCATCCACATCTTGTCTGGATTTTCAGTGTGAATATACTCCTCACATTATTTATTACCACAAAACGGCACATAATAGTGCATAAGTATGCAAATTGAAATGCAGCTTTTGTTTTTTCAGAACAACATTTTATGTATGAATCATTTTTCTAAGGTAGGTTGTGTCAGATTTAGCTTGTGGGGAGCAATTTTATAGCTAATTATGCACACACACACACACACATAAACGTGTTTGCCTAGTTTCCTATTCAGTGCCAAGTAGTTCTTGGCTGAAAACAAATGGTGGATGTTGTCAGCAAGGTTAAGGTGGAGAACGTGCTGGATCTGGGTGGGTGTCCTCAGTGGAGCATATTACAGAGAACCTCTGAATCCTGTATATTGTTTATTGTTCAAAATTGCTCAGTAATATTTGTCATTTCCTGGATTTTAAGATGAGATAATGCAATGTTGTGTCACTGGGGCTTTGTGAATTCCCATTAAAAGGAAAGCTTTTTCAGTTTTGTGCTCCACATTTGATTCTTGAGTAATAGGACAAAATATTCTATAGGAATGCAAAAATAAAAGTTTAAGCACCAAAGAGCGTTGTAGATTAATCTGTTCAACATATTTGGAGGTCCTCTGTTCTAGTGCAACCTTTTGCTTTTTACATTTTCATATGACATGCTTGCTTTGCTATCACTGCCTTGTTGAAAAAAACAGCATATGCTGGTTAGGTATGCTTTGAAGCATGGCAGCTGGTTTAAGCTGGTCCTTAGTAGGGGTGGGACAATACATCGATTCGTGGATAGATTCTGAGATTTTCCGAAAGCAACGCTATTCTCTTTGAAATCGATACGCAGCTTAGATTTCACCAGCAGATGGCGCTCTAATGTAGTTTTTATCCGCACACTCAAATGTTAACGAAGAAGAGTGCTGAAGAGAACGTGTGCGTCATGTAATTTACCTCGACTCAGAATGCTTTTATGACGCGAGATTATTGTAAACACAGTCCACTGTGAACACCCCTGTAATTCGCTTCAACCTTTTCAAATTGTATAAATGATTATTTTAGGTTCAAGTGCGTGTAAGGGTTTTGAAACAAGCAGAGCACGTCTGTTTCTGAAGCAAGCAGTGCCATCTGCTGTTCAAAACTAAGCTCAGAATCGATTTGAGAAAGAATCGCGATGTGTTCGGAAAATTTGCGTTGCAACAATTTATCGCCCCATCCCTAGGCCTTAGCTGGTTTAAGATGGTTCTGAGCCGGTTATAAGCTGGTTATGAGCTGGTTTAACTTGGTCATGTGCTGGTCCTATGCTGGTCCTAAGCATCTTCTGCTAAGAGTCAGTTCATAACCAGCTTATAACCAGCTCATGACCAACTATGGACCAGCCTAAACCAGCTCAAACCAGTTGTCATGCTTCAAAACATACCTAAATACCATATGCTGTTTTTTTCCGAACAGCATTTGTCATTTGAGATTTGAGACTACAGGATGGTTTCAAACTGATTTTCAGTTCAGTCACCCACAATCAGACAGAAAATCTAACAGGGTCAACAGCTGATGGCAAAATAACCATATTTTGCATTTCACATTCATTTATTAAATGCAGTAGTCATTTTTAAGCATTTTTTGTAAAAAGAAAAAAACACACTATTCATAAAAGTAGAACACCTTATAAATACTATAAAAGTACATTTATTGACAATCATTTATTTTTACTTTCTTTACCTCAGCACACTTTAACAGACATTTACATTTCATTTATATTTAAAGGTCTAAAACACCCAAAAATGATAATTCAGTCATTAATTACTCACCCTCATTTTGTTCCAAACCTGTAAGATCTTCATCCATCTTTGGAACACAAATTAAGATATTTTTGCTGAAATCCGAGAGCTTTCTGACCCTGCATAGACAGCAATGCAACTGACACATTCAAGGGCCAGAAAGGTAGTAAGGACATTGTTAAAATAGTCCATGTGACATGAGTGGTTTAACTTGAATTTTATGAAGCTACAAGAATACTTTTTGTGTGCAAAGAAAACAAAAATAATGACTTTTTTGATTCTTCATTCAGATGTCACATGGACTGTTTTAATAATGTCCTTACTACCTTTCTGAGCCTTGAACGTGGTAAATAGATTGCTGTGTATGCAGGTTCAGAAAGCTCTCGGATTTCATCAAAAATATCTTAATTTGTGTTCTGAAGATGAACAAAGGTCTTGTACAGGTTTGGAACGACATGAAGGCGAGTACTTAATGACAGAATGTTCATTGTTGGGTGAACTATCCCTTTAACATTAGCTAGATTTAGTATTGAGTTAATGTCTGAGGATATACCTGATTAATTTTATAGTAAAAATGTTACTCTTATATAAGGTGTTATATAGCTGTCTCAAGAACCAGTGCTGTAACTCCTTATGTGAGGTTTCCTTTGTTTGCTATTCCGATGTATTTCTGTTGGTTTTTAGTATCTTTCTCTTTAAAGGGAATCTGATACAAAACTCTTGTTGTGGAAAATTTTAGGGATATTCCCACAGATTTTTTTTCCCAGCATCCTCCTCTTATAATTGTACATCTTCAAAGCATCTGTGAGATCTAAATCAAAGTCATGTTGAACAATTATAGTCATTGTCAGCTGTCAAGCTGTCACCCTCGTTCTTGAGAAACACATACACATGCATGCAGTCACTTCATACACACATTAGTGCAACTAATACGTACACAGGTATCCACACGTTAAACAGGGCCTCTAATTACGCTTTTGACACAGGTTGAAATATGGCTTCTTAACACATACTTGATGTAAACAAGAATTAAAAGTGTGAATCACTTAAGAGGAATCCTGTCATGTAATGTTTCATCTGAATGTGTTGAAGGTGGAGAGATAATTACTCCTAAGATTATAAAGCAGTCCATCTCACACATATGTGGGATTGAAACTCACGTGCAATATTGTTCAGAAAGTACTGTGGGATCAAAAACAGCGGTGAACATCGAAACTCAGCAACCCACCAGAATATAAGCACAATTTTGGATTTGTTTGTTTTACCCACCGGACTATAAACAATCCTTTCCAAAAGCCGCATTTTCCCTAAGTCACTCGATTTTAGTTTGCTATTTCTGCAGGGCCTCATTCTTTGCCATTGAACAATAACTATGACCTACATAAAAAGCTGACTTGGCTGGACTTGAGTTAACACTCAAAGCTATGTTTGTTTAATACTGTTGTCAGTAACAATAGACTGTTTAAAATCATATTTAAATTATACATGTAAAAAACAGGAGCTCATAGAGCTGCAATATTATGACAAAAATCATTATTGCAGATTATTGTTCTTTATTTTGTCACAATGATTATTAATATCGATACAGAACACAATATAAAACATTTTTGTTACATTTTGGGCACGTCACATTCTGGCTTCACAGACAAACATGTCAGTCCATAACGTTAGCCAAATCCAGCACAAGTTATGGAAAAAACTTCCGTTATAATCAGTGAAGCTATGAAATCAGTCTTTTATTTACATCGTATCAGTCTTGTTTATGATCAGGGAACTCGTGAGTGTGCGCATTCATCAACAGCTCCAGCGTTTCAGCACTGACTAATCTAAGTGCCTCTGATTGGCCAATGCATTCCTAAGTTCAACAGAAACACGTTTGATTGGTTATAAGGCTCAACGTTGCACAAATCAGCATGTAAAAGCAATCTGATGCAGTGTGAGCAAATCTAAATGTAATTCTGTGAATTGACACTTTTCATTCATTTTCTCATTACATTTTAATCGCAACAGCCGTAATACATTGTTTAATTGTGCAGAGGCATTTTTTGTCCTTTGTTTTGAATTTATGGGACATTTTAGTTCATTTTTATGCCATTTTTCCCACAAGCCCTCGTTATTCTCTGACCATATTGGTTATAGACCAATTCGGTGTTTGGAAATAGTGATGACTTTTTTGTGGGGGGAGATTATCTGGTGACGGAAAATGACAGTTTTCAAGTCGCGTCTATGGAAGCCATGGAGTAAAAGAATAAATATATAATTCAAAATTCTGACTTCATTCTCGCAATTCCGAGATTATATCTCAGTTCTGATTAAAAAAATCAACTCGTCATTCTCTCTTTTCCCTTTGGCTCAGAATCATGAGTTTATATCCCACACATCTTCAGAATTGATAAACTTTCTTTTTTTTTTTTTGTTAAATTGAGTTATAAAGTCCATACTACAAGATATAAACTTTCATTTGTGGAGAAAAAAGCCTAAATTGTGAGATGAAAAAGGTAAATGTGTAAATATGTAAGATGTTATAGGTTTAAATATTATTTCATGATGTAACAGTAATACAATATTTCCCTTGTGAACGGCATATGTGAATATTATGTAGACAATTTTTACAGATGTTACTGATTGATAATGAACAAAAATTTACCTCTGCATCCTCAAGCTACAAATGTGCATTTCAAAGAGACAAAAAAAGTTATATTGTTGTTATTATCATTATCAGACAACCTCATTAGAACAAATATTTCTGTTTAGATAATTATTTTGTTAAGGAAAATTAATGGTCTGGTTTCTACAGCTTTCACTTTGGAGCAAAAATCCGACTTTAAACTTGAAAGAAACAAATATTTGACATTTATTGTGATAATTGTCGATATTGACTGATATGAAAAAAAAAGTTTTTTGCCCATATCGCCCAGCCCTAATACTGTGCTTTCATATTGTATAATATTGTCTAAAATCACTTGCATTTGCACTTGTAAAACAATTGTTTTTATTATTTTAATTTTTAATTTAGGTAAACATTTCATGTTTGTTATATTTTCGTTATCAAATTGTTCAAATTGTTAATATTGATGCATCACTCATTTTTTGAGGTGGGGCGTGAAATGGTCTGATGATGTTTATGGACGACTGACAATAAAAAAACATTCATTACTTCATGACCAATAAGTAGACATTCTTCTTTCCAGTAAACAGTGTTTGATGTCTCAATTCTCAGTGATGCCTGAGATTTAGAGAATTCAATTGACCCCTCTGTTTTTCACGAACAATTCAATCAGGATGGGTTAAAGGTGCCTTGAAGGAAATTCATAATGACGTTAGCAGGACTCATGAGAAACAAAACCTGTTTCCAATATCAATCACCTCATGTTTCATATTTCCCATTGCCCCAGGCTCATATTCCTCCTGCTTGTGCCCTGATAAAACCTAATTGAAGAGATGACTGGGTTGAATTATATGCCCTCAGTAATTTGGATCTAACTAGTTATTGTTAGCTTTGTCTTGTCTTTCATCACCCGTCCCTGTAATTCCACTGAAACTCTTTGGCTCCGATCCAGTCTGTTTCTGCTCTCCCATTTTCCTCAATTGCAATGTATTTTACCCCCTTCCACTATTAAGCCCCCTCTCAACCTCGCCACCACCCTCTTTTTCACATCAAGAATAGCTGAGCGGAAAAATCCACTTGTCTCATTGGCCTCTCTATTTTCTGCTGTTATCTGAGATGGATTGTTCATTGTTTGCCACCGGGATGGTCTTTGTTTCGGAGGCGCCTGCAGATGAGGGAAGGTCTTTGTGTAACTCTAGAAAGTGTACCTAACTGGAGACTATGAGAACACTGCGAGAAACTGGGAGAAAGAGTGAAAGAGGAACGTGATATTCTACAATGGCCCTAGTTTGTAACCTTACCCTATTATGATTAAGCAATTTACTCAGGCTGTTGATCAATTTAATAATTTATTCAGACTATGATATGCTGATTAAATAATTAAGTTATTGAAAATTACCTTTTTATTTATTATTATAATTCAAAGATATTTGTGGCAAATTAGCAACTTTTTAAAAATATGTATATAATTTAAATATTCATTTTTTAAATAAAATTAGTAGAAATATTAATGATTTATTTACTTTAGCAAATAAAAGATTCAGAATTTATATTTCAGCTTAGTTAAAACATTTTTAGCTTTTTTATATTATGTTTTGTTATATTGGAGATTGATATCTGTTTGAAAGTGCACAAGTCTGTGGTATTGTTAAGTCCCCGTTGAATTCCTCTCACAACAAAGACTTCCTGCAGGATGTTGTATCACTTGCCTCACCTTTGTACCAGCGTCTTTCACCCGTGATTGTAATGAACCCTGTGCTGCGTCCACTTTGGTCCACTGCAGGTTTGGCAGAGGTGCTGTGTCCGGTGTTCTTTCCTGACGGTAAAGGAAAGAGAGGGAACAGGATTATACACAAACTCCTTCCCTTTTGCCCACCCAGTTCCGTGTCCAACAGATATCCGATCATTAGCGGTTATTTTAGCACCCACACTAGAATATCCTGTAAACACACATTTAAACATATTAGATACTTTTAGCACATTAACAACGTCACTGAAATGCCCACGTTTCCTGTGGCTAAACATTTCCATGGGTGTGTAAACATCCATACGGATGATCGTCCAAGGTAGGATGACAAAGCTCGTTGACAAATCGGTCTTCCGCTTGTAGTTTCAGGTTTTGGTGTGTACTTTGCAATGTAAAAGGCTACAGTGAGCTTGAATTAAGCTACATTCGAATGCTCACCCTGCCGCCCAGTAGGGCAATGCTTGAAATATTCAGCTCTTAAAAGCTCATCAGACACACTGAAAATGACTCACGCTCTTTAACCCACTCTTACATTTATTTCAGCATGACCTATAAGACGCAAGCCTAAGAAAAAGCTGATTTTATAAGTGTGAAAACAAATCTCTTAAAGGGATAGTTCACCCAAAAATGAAAATCCTGTCATTAAATACTCACCCTCATGTCGTTCCAAACCCGTAAGACCTTCGTTCATCTTCGGAACACAAATGAAGATATTTTTGATGAAATCCGAGAACTTTCTGACCTTGCATAGACAGAAATGCAACTGACACATTCAAGGCCCAGAAAAGTAGTAACGACATCGTTACAATAGACCATGTGACAATGGTGGTTCTGTAATGGTATAAAGCTACGTGAATACTTTTTGTGTGCAAAGAAAACTTAAATAACGACTTTATTCAACAATTTCGAATCTTCTGTGTCAGCCTTTGATGCGCATACACGAGAAGAGCCGGCGTTCTGACGTATATAGACGTCTGTCTATACAATCATTCTTAAAGGGACAGTCCACCATTTGTTTTTCTCTTGATATATGACTTTTTCCATGGAAAACTCTCAGAAATAAAGGTACAAAAGCTGTCACTAGGGCGAAACCTTTTCAAAAGGTACACTTTTGTACCATTTAGGTACTAATATGTACACATTAGGTACCTTTAAAGTACTAATATGGACTAATATATAAATAACAATAGAAATTTTAAAACTTAATATAATTACTATGACAGTATATACTACCAAGAGTATAGGATCAGTAATATGTTTTAATGTTTTTGAAAGAAGTCTCTTATGTTCACCAAGGCTTTATTTATTTGATCAAAAATAGTAATATTGTTAAGTGTTATTTAAATTTAAAACAACTGCTTTCTATTTAAATATATTAAAAAAAAATTATTTATTCCTGTGATGAAAAAGCTGATTTTTTTTTAAGCACTTACACCAGTCTTTTGTGTCACACGATCCTTCAGAAATCATTCTGATATGTTGATTTGGTGCTCAAAAAACAGTTCTTATTATTATCAATCTTGAACAGGTTGTGTTGCTAAATAATTCTGTGTAAACTAATCTCTTTTTTGTTTGAGGATTCTTTGATGAATTGTATTGTGTAACAGTTCAGTATGACAAGAAATTCAGGATGTTACCGCATATGATGTGGATGAATCTAGCCAAGAGGATTAGATGCGGAAGGAAAGATTAGTGTATAATTAGTCAACTATGAATGTAGCTTATGAAAGAGTTTCAGGACTTTATCCTCAAAGGAGAGCATTACATTGTGTGTGTCAGACTGATCCAGAACAAGGGAAGAAATATAAAAGAACAGCTTTTTACAAAGTCTAAAAAGTGTTAGAGTTTGAATAAGATCAAAGGAGTAGAGTTTAGAAAGAGAAAAGAATACATTGAGGCACAGAATTTCCTTTAAAAAGTTCTCATGTTGGTGTGTCAACTATCACTACTTCCTAAAAAGCAAGAATGCATTACATTCATCAAAACAAAAATAACAATAAAAACATTATATTACAAAACTTTCTAAGTGAGGAGTTAATGCCAGAATTTTGGCTGAACTATTCCTTTAAAATCTTTCCTATCTATTATTAGATGCTGACGTCTTTCTCTCAGGCCTGAAATCATCGGATCATAATTCATAACCGACACAAGTCTACACTGTTAAACATTCACACAACATTAACTGCAATTCTTGCATCAGGGCCTGGTGTTCTTTTGAAGTCCTGTGACAGTCTGCAAGAATGTCTGAATAAACGGTTCGTTTTAACTCCACCGAATTTCTTCAGTTTAATCTTTGCCTTCGAGACTGAATACTTGGCCCACATGTGGAAGTGTTTTTCTATTTGCCGGCACTCAGGACATGTTTCTGGAACTGTGGTAAGTGCAGTTTGCTCCCAAGAGCCACTAACTTACGCTTCTCGGCTCTTCATTCCACCTTGAAGAAGAGCTTGCTGAGAAAGGGCGGCCCAGAACACTGCTACTACAAGATTTTTATTTTAATGATTTCATCTGGAAAAGGAAATGCCCACAGAACTATGTTTACCCCGTAACACTGAGAGCACGTTGGTTCAGTCAGAAAGCAGATGCGTGAGGAGAGTGTTCACAGCGCCCCCTATAGATAAAACACTATATTACTAGTAGATCGATCAGCGTTTTCCACACTTTCTGTCTTATGTACCTTTTTATGTAGTTTAATTAAATACTTTTAGTCAGCAAGGACATTTAATAGATCAAAAGTGACAGTAAATTAATCTCCATTCTGTTTCAAATAGATGTTATTCTTTTGAACTTCCTGTTCCTGAATGTTGAATCTTTTGTCATTCATCAGAACTAATGGACACTCGAACAGCAAGGCCGTTCAGTTTCTCCTTTAACACCAGCGACTACCGGATCTTGCATGTTGACCCAGACCAGGGGCGGTTGTACCTAGGCAGCCGTGAATATCTGGTCTCTCTGGACATGCAAAACATCAACAAAGAGCCTCTTATTGTAAGTGATGATTCAAATGAATCAATTCCATTCACAGCAAAATGACATGAAGAAATTAGCACCCAAACGCTGACCCCAGAAGAATTAAAGTGTCAGTGAATTCTTCTCAGACTGCTGTGGGTGTTTTATGTCTGTAGATCCACTGGCCGGCTCCAGCTCAAAGAAAGGGAGAGTGTCAGATGACTGGGAAAGGCAGGCATGTGAGTCAGTTCTTTTGATCTAACCACTCTAATTAGTACTAAATGACTCACTAAGTAGGATGTAAGACTCTTGGTACGACCCATATCAGGGTTAAATGTGTGTGTGTGTGTGTGTGTGTGTGTTTTCAGGGAGAGTGTGCTAACTTTGTGCGTCTGATTGAGCCGTGGAACAGGACTCACCTGTACACCTGTGGCACAGGAGCTTATAAACCCATCTGCACCTTTATCAACAGAGGCTGGAGGGCTGAGGTACACACAAACACACATAAACATACTGTTTATACTCATATGTAGACACAGCAGTAACCCAGTGCTTTCCCTGCTCTGCTGTCCATAGGATTATCTCTTCAGACTGGTTCCTGGATATGTGGACTCTGGAAAGGGAAAATGCTCTTATGATCCAAACCAGGAAAATGTTGCAGCCTTAATTAGTAAGAAACAATTCATAAAGATTTTTTCATTGAGTTTGTAATGTTTGTGATGGTTTCTGTAGTTTGTTTTCAGCAGGGACGTTAACCGAAACATATAATAGGATAACAGAAAAATGACACAATAAGATAACAGAATCATAACATCACATAGAATCATAATATGTAGTAAAATAAAATAATAACATATTGCATATCAGAATAACAGCATATAACAAAACATCATAACATATTCATAACATAACAGATTTGTAGTATATTACATAACAGAATCATAACAGAACATAACATATATTCAATTGTATTGGTAATAATTGCTAATAACTTGCGCAAATTTGTTTACATGTTTATTTTAGGTATATGGTTGACTGTGATAAGCTTTTAAGTTGCAGTTTCTAATCACGTTATTACATAATTCAGCAATAACCCAAAACAGTAACATGCTTTGCAGCATCAATTAATTCTAGCCCATATATAAATACATAATATGCAGAATAATTAACTTTTTCCCACCAGCGTTTTTGATCATTTTCACTAAAATTTCATGGCCTCCAGAATATTTAATTGTTTCTATTTGAATATATTTTTTAAAATGTAATTTATT
Source organism: Labeo calbasu (assembly GCA_019740295.1). Lineage (NCBI taxonomy): Eukaryota > Metazoa > Chordata > Actinopteri > Cypriniformes > Cyprinidae > Labeo > Labeo calbasu. Next base: position 13,815 of record JAHKKF010514945.1, read on the forward strand.
CCTGTGATTTAAAAGCTGAATTTTCAGCATCATTACTCCAATCACACGATCCTTCAGGAATCATTCTAATATTCTGATTTGCTGCTCTAAAAACATGTATTATTATTATTATTATTGTTATTATTATGTTGAAAACAGCTGAGTAGAATTTTTTCAGGTTTCTTTGTTGAATAGAAAGTCCAGAAGAACAGCGTTTGTCTGAAATAGTAATCTTTTGTGACATTATAAACATTATCTTCACTTTTGATCAATTTAAAACATCCTTGCTAAATAAAAGTTTTAATTTATATAATTTCTTTTTTTTTTTTTTTTAAAACTGACTCCAAGCTTTTGAATGGTATAGTGTATATTGTTACAAAACCTTTTTATTTCAGATAATTGCTTAAAAATGTACTAACTGTTTTAAATATTGATACTACTACTGCTACTACTACTACTACTAATAATAAATGTTTCTTGAACCGCAAATCAGCATATTAGAGTGATTTCTGAAGGATCATGTGACACTGAAGACTGGAGTAATGATGCTGAAAATGTAGCTTTGATCAAAGGAGTGAATTATATTTGAAAATGTATTCAAATAGAAAGCAGTTCTTTGGAATAGTAAAAATATTTCACAATATTACTGCTTTTGCTGTATTTTGGATCAAATAAATGCAGGAATAAAGAAGAGACTTCTTTAAAAAAGATTAAAAATCTTACTGTTCAAAAACTTTTGACTGGTAGTGTAGGTACGTTTCATAGAAAGTCATGTTTTTATCAAATACCACAGTACGATGATCAAAGCAAAGATGTATTAGATTGATTCCATCAATGCTCCTGAAGCTTCACAGTCCTTTACCACTTCCTGGATCAACATTTCACTCAGTAACATTAGGCAGTTTTCATTTATATGGTGTTTATTCTAGATGATCGCGTTATATATGAGATCGCTTGTTTCTGCGTCTTCCTCACCTGTTTCACAAATCTTCTGAAATATGTAGCTTTCACTTGTACTTATGAATTAATTTACCTTTTCCTCACCTCTCCTCCATCTAGATGGAAACCTGTATGCTGGAGTGCCGGTGGACTTCATGAGCACCGATCCAGGCATCTTCAGGACCATGGGGAGCCGTCCAGCTGTGAGATCGGAGCAGTATGACTCTAGGTGGCTGAATGGTAAATAGCCTGGCTGTTCATATTTGGATTGGAAGATGTAATTTCAATTAGTTAGACAATAAATATTTGCTCAGTTGTTTTAGTTTCCGTTAAATATTTGGATGGACGTTACATGCTCACTCTGTTTATTTCCTAGAACCTGTATTTGTTCACATGAAACAGATTCCTGACAGCGCAGAGAAGAATGACGACAAACTCTATTTCTTCTTCCGTGAGAAGAGTCTGGACTCCGGGGCAGGAGCGAGTCCAAGTGTGCTGGCCAGAGTGGGCCGCGTGTGCCTGGTGAGCAATATCCTGCGTCTGGTAACCAGAAACTGCAGGTGCACAGGAAGCAGTTCACAGTTCAGTCAGGCAATAAACAGCTGTTTTTGTTGGATCACAGAATGATGAGGGCGGACAGAAGTCACTTGTGAACAAATGGACGACTTTTCTGAAGGCCAGGCTGGTGTGCTCTGTGATGGGAGATGATGGGGTGGAAACCTTCTTTGATGAACTGAGTGAGTGTTGTTTATTTCATAGTATTTCAGATATAGCAAGTACTTTTGTATATGCAGTGATGCATACTTAATATCTCACTATTGACATATTTTGAAATTCTTTCTCGTCCGCTCCAGGAGACGTGTTTATCCAACCCACCCAGGATGAAAGAAACCCTGTGGTGTATGGCGTCTTCTCAACCTCTGGGTACGTATTTTCTTCAGATCTACACATAATATCAAACTCTAATATCTTCAGTTTCTTCTTTTCATCTTTTAATTTCACTTTAAAAATGATTGATTGTTTCTGGATCTGTGATGTTTTACTCATCTCTCTTGTTTTTTGTCTCTTAGCTCTGTGTTTAAAGGCTCAGCCGTGTGTGTCTACTCAATGGCTGACATCCGAAATGTCTTTAACGGCCCTTTCGCCCATAAACACGGACACAACTACCAATGGACTACGTACACAGGGAAGATTCCCTATCCTCGTCCGGGAACAGTGAGTTTCAGTTAATTTCTCTCTTATAAGCTTTATGAATTTTTTGAAATTTCACCCACAGTATTTGTTATTGCATAAGCTTGTGTGTTTCTTATGATCTTTCAGTCTCTATGATATATTTTATTGCTATAAAGGGTATTTTCTTTAAAAGACAAGAAAACCCACATTTTTCTCACTGACTTCCTTGTGTTTCCCACATCAGTGTCCAGGAGGCACATTCACACCTGGGCTTAAGTCCACAAAAGAGTTCTCAGATGAAGCGGTTAACTTCATTCGTGCCCATCCTCTCATGTACCACCCCGTGTATCCCATTCACAAGCGCCCCCTGGTGGTGCGCTCAGGTGTAGACTATCGCTTTACTACTATCTCAGTGGATCAGGTGGATGCTGTGGATGGCCGATATGAGGTTCTCTTCTTGGGAACAGGTGAGACTGGCATCTTTTGAATGTTGGCATTAGTTAAATTTCTTAGTGAATCTGTTAAACTTGGGGTGGTGTAGCCTAATTGAAAAAGTCAACATGAAATTTAAGGGGTCATCGAATGCAAAGTTCACTTACATGTTGTTTGAACATTAATGTATGTTGGCAGTGTATGTACACATACACTAGTAATAACATGCTAGTTAGGAAGTTTAGCGGCTAAACGCAGCTAAAGTAAATAGGCTCGTCACTCCACAGAGAGAAGAGAGGGGCGGGGCGAGCAGAGCTCATTAACATTTAAAGCAACCTCGACCAGAACAGGATCATTTTTGCAGGATCTGGTTTTGGCAAGGTAAAAAGGGTGTTGTTTTACACTACCATTGAGAATTGAATCATATCAACTTGTGTAAAATGGGCATCCGATGACCCCTTTATAGAGATAGTTCACCCAAAAATGAAAATTTTGTCATTAATTACTTACCATCATGTCGTTCCAAACCTGGAACGACATTTGTTCATCTTCAGAACACAAATTAAGGTATTTTTAAGTAGTTAATGACAGAATTTTTTATTTTTGGGTGAACTATCCCTTTAAGGTTGATCCACTGATGTCAGGTACAACTATTTTAATGATGTCCTTACTACCTTTCTTTTCTTGAATGTGTGTGTAAGTTGCATTGCTGTCTATGCAGAGTCAGAAAGCTCTCGGATTTCCTCAAAAATCTGAAAAAAAAAGTGATGGTCTGTAATGTAGGTCACAGATTTTGGTAAACATTTTGTGTTGACAGTGTATCACATTTTTGTCACCCCACAGATCGTGGTACGGTCCAAAAAGTTATAGTCCTGCCCAAGGATCCCACCACAATGGAAGAGCTCACTTTAGAGGAAGTGGAGGTTTTCAGGGTAAAAATATTTTTAAAACATTTTTTTGACCATTTTTAATATATATTTAAGAAATATGTGTGTGTGTGTGCGTGTGCGTAAGTAATAGGGATGTGACGAGTCCAGTCGGATCTCGCGAGATCTTGTGACGATATCCCCATAAAACATTTAGCTGTGTTTACATTAGAACTGCACGATTAATCATTAAAATATCAAGATCTCGATTCAAATACCCACGCGATCTTATTCCTGCATGACAACGATTTAGCTATGTGTATTAGGACTGTTTCACATCGCG
>JAHKKF010514946.1:5199-16137 GCA_019740295.1 Labeo calbasu
ATTTTTTTTTTTTAATTGAAAGTCTTCATACAGATAACACTGAAGACAGCCAACCTTGTATTTTTTATAGGCTCCTCTAAAAAAAAGTTTTGACACATATGGGAGCTTTAAAGAACCTGAATTCAAGAGCATTTTATCATTTGTTTTGATGCATAACTTACACTGATGTCATTGCTTTTCACCCTACAGCTCTGGACGCTGCCTTGAATGACAAAGTGAAAAAAGGCACCAAGAGAAAACGTGCGGTAGAGGACACAGTAGAGACGGCAAAGAGGCGCTCCGCACGTGTCCGCAACACCAAATGCAAGAAAGAAGAGAAGATAGACTTCCAGGAGCTTCTGCTCAAATTCCTCCCCTCCAGGTGATTATTTTAATATTAATCTATTCAGGGGTTTCGCTCTAAACTGCTGTGACCATATCAAGCAATGCACTATAAGACATTTTGTTGGTCATGTGGTTTCTATTTTTGTTTTGTCATGCTGAGTGAATCCTAGCAGTGAAAACGCATTAGATGAAATCTTGCTGCAATGTAGCTGTATATTAGACATCCTTAGAAAGCCACACTGAGATTTTTTTTTTACAGACTAAAAAAGTTTGAAGATGATGAAGATGAGGAGAGTCTGAGTAACATGGACTCACAATGTGACAGCAAACCTGATTCCCAGTTGAATCGTGGATCCAACTCGTCTGAGTACATCGGCTCTATGGAGTCAGGTACAGAAACTGAAGATTTCGTATTAGTACTATTTCATTTCTTTCTGCATTTCTTTGATTTTTTTTTTTTTTTTTTTCTTTGTTCTTCATGGTTTCTCAGAGCGGAAGGAGGTCCATGCGTTCCTGCTGGCGAACATGCAAAATGGAGGCATCCTGGAGCTGATGATGCGCTATCTGAAGGCGGTGGGGCAGAAGTTTCTGGAGGAGTGGCCATCGGGCCTTGGCACAGTGGTGTTGGATCTATTCAACTGCTGGAGGAAACACAGTGCTGGGCTGCCCAACCCACTACTTAGAGACTCCAGCAACCAGCACATAAAGGTGAGCCGACTAGACTAGTTGACACTTTGTGAGGTTCATGCCAGTACAGCTTTGAAAGATATTCATGGTTTTGTTTGCATTTTTTTTGTTTGCAAAAAAGTGCATTTTATTGTATTTTCACAGTTGGAATTATAATTCTTCTATGCACTTTAGTAAATACTTACATTTTGAGAGGCTGAAAAAGGCTGAAAAAATTGTACACAGTTGAATTAAAAAGTTTACATACACCTTGTAGAATCTGCAAAATGTTAATTATTTTACCAAAATAAGAGCGATCATACAAAATGCATGTTATTTTTTATTTAGTACTGACCTCAATAAGATATTTCACATAAAAGATGTTTACATATAGTCCACAAGAGAAAATAATAGTTGAATGTATTTTAAAAAAATGACCCCGTTCAAAAGTTTATGCACACTTGATTCTTAGTGCTGTGTTGTTACCTGAATTATCCACAACTGTTTTTTTTTGTTTGTTTAGTGATAGTTGTTCATGAGTCCTGTCCTTTTCCAGGATTTTTGTGTATTTGATCCTTTTCCAACAATGACTGTATGATTTTGAGATCCATCTTTTCACACTGAGGACAACTGAGAGACTCACATGCAACTATTACAAAAGGGTTCAAATGCTCACCGATGCTTCAAAAGGAAAGATTATGCATTAAGAGGCAGGGGAAACATGTAGGTATTCTTTGTAGCTTCTGAAGGCCAGTACTAAATGGAAAAAAAAGACATTTTGGCAAAATAAGAAAAATGTACACATCTTCATTCTGTTTAAAAGTTTTCACCCCCCGCACGTAATACATCATTTTCCCTTCTGAAGCATCATTGAGCGTTTGAACCTTCTGTAATAGTTGCATATGAGTCCCTCAGTTGTCCTCAGTGTGAAAAGATGTATTTTTCTTTTTAACTTTTTCAGTTATGCTTTTAAAATCCTTAAAGGCACAATATGCAAGATTTTTATTAAAATATCCAAAAAAAGGCTACAACAGTGTTATATATTTAGCTGACTTGTGTGCTTAAATTTTCCCAAATGTTTCGAAGAATGTTTAAATCCAGGAAAATCCAGAAATAAGCAATTTCAACCATTTCAACCAAGGACCATTTCCTTGCCTCGCCTGCCAATGACGTCATATACCCTCAATTTTCCGGTTTTATTTTGTACAAAAAAATTGAACCCCCAAAGACACTTTAATATGTTATGCATTTTATTAGACAGGTAATGAACGCACAGAGTAGCATTATAACACAACTTTCAACATGCTAAAATGTATCTAGTATGATAAAACAGTGCTGTTTTACCTCAAATGCATATGAACGGAAGGAGTGGAAGCGCTTGACTGTGGCATAATAAAAGTTCGCTGCTTTCGAGCCGCGTATTGCACTCGTCCTCCATTAGAAATCACTCCAGCGTCCTTGTTTCGCTTCCATGACTTTCAGCCCCGTCCTGCTTCATACTACCGTGACCTTAATAAGTCTTTAATACATTAGCTCATCCATGTACATGATGTCTGCCCGAGTCCCGACAGATTGCATCGACTGTGGGGATGAAGACAACAACTCCCATGATTCCACATACAATCACGGCATCATCAAACTACACCGTCTTCTAGTGGCAAAAACTTACATGTTGTGCCTTTAACTAAACATAATTTGATAAACAATTTTATTCCAGTAGTCTGGATATGTAGGAATGACTGAAAGAAAATTGTTGTAGGAACAAAAGAATGACTAAGAAGCGTGTTTATTCATCAGTGCATGGGAGGAAATGGCTACACGTGTTCTCTTAAAGGAGTTTTTTCCTCAGCGGAAGATCATTTGGCACATATACTGCTCACACCTGGCTGGATACAAAACTCTATTCATCATGCCACCTGAGCTTGCTGTATTTCTCCCAGTGGGTCTACTGAAAATCAGACAGAGGCAGATAACTTAATGAGTGTTTTTAGCAAAAACTAGGTCACAGACACTCTCTGTTATGTAAATCAACCTACACAGTTAACATACAAGACCAAATATAAAACATAAACTGAATGGAGAAAACAGTTTATCTTGAGCAAACAGGATTATAACAATTTAAAATGTTTTAAGTGTAATTAAAAAAAAGTTATCAGAATTTTTAGGATCATTACTGCAGTCTTCAGTGTCACATGATTCTTCAGAAATTAGTCCCAGATGCCAATTTGCTGCTTGGAAAACAATTCTTATCAATGTTAAAAAAACAGTTGTGCTGCTTAGTGTTTTTGTGGTACACTTTCTTTGATGAACATTGTAAAAAACAGCATTTATTTGAAATATAATTTTTTTTGTGACAGAGTTATTAATTTCTTTAAAAACATAAAATAAAATAAATATCTTACAGACCAAAACTTTTGAAGGTTAGTGTCAATGTAATGCATCTTTGCTTAAGTATTCATGTTTTTAAAGGGGTGCTATTATGCTTTTTCACTTTTTGAACTTTAGTCAGTGTGTGGTGTGTATCTTTGGGCATAAAAATCTACAAAGTTACAAATCTCAAAGTCCACTCCAAAGGTAGATATTTTGTTTTTAAAAAATCACTTTTCAAAAACTACAACGAACAGCTCCTTTGGACTACAACGTTTGTTTTCCACATGCAATGATGTGACAACGTGGCCCATTAGAATATCATTAAATTAAATCCCGCCCACGGATATTAGAATTGTTGGAGGGAGGGTAGGGATGAGGTGCGGGATTAGCCTAACATTAGCGATGCAATGCGGAGAACCGCTTCAACGAGCCGCAGCGCGGCGGGTATAAACGCTTTAGAGCTGTAACGTGCCGCAGATGTGTGCAGTACAGGGGGTCGAAACACATGCCGAAGCCGCGATCTACTTCGGTTGCTGTGTCGGAGCCGCAGGCGTGTGCAGAGTGTGGTTAGAGATTTATTCATCATACAGTGTAGATAGCTTCACTTATAACGCGTGTGTTTTTTAAAATGCATAAACTTGCACTAGAATAGGCTAGGCTAATCAGTGATGATGTTCTTTAATAATGTTAGGCTGCTTTTAGCCTTATGCTGGAGCTGGTTTCGGGCAATGAAACCAAGTATGTAAATAATTAAGTACATTAGCATGATAATATCATGTATTGGTGATCTCGCAGGCTGATGATAGGACCCAACACTACTGTAGCGTATTATTTACTCACCCTCCATGCATCCTAGGTGTATATGACTTCTTTCAGGTGAATGCAGTCAGAGTTTATCCTGGCACTCCCAAGCTTTAGTATGGCATAGATGGGTGTTTCTCCTCATCAGTCCAAAACAAGTCCAATAATATGCATCCATCCATAATAAAAAGTGCCTCACACAGCTCCGGGGGGTTAATAAAGGGCTTGTGTAGTGAACTGATGTGTTTTTGTAAGAAAAATATCCATATTTTAAACGTAAGAATCACTGTAATCTAGCTTGCGCTAACTGTTGTACAGGGAACTTGCGTCTTTGACAAGAGGTGTGGCAGTACTGAAACACCACCTAAGCTGTTGTGGGACAGTGGGACAGCTAACCAATCACAACACATTTTGTTTTTCGGAAGGCGGGCCTTCATTAAACCCAGAACTAATTGAGCCTTATGTGCCAGGCTGGGAGAGATGTATTGTAATAATGTAAATTATGTTAAAAATAATGCGTTTTTCGAACCACCAAGCATGAGAGCATGTTCTAGTACACCCCCAAAACAAAATCAAAACTTTGTAAAAGAGCATAATAGGACCCCTTTAAAAAAAAACAAAACAAAAATAAAATTAAGTCTTATTGACCTCAAACCTTTAATCTTTTTGTAGTGAATATTGCTAACATTTCATTAAAAGTGGTAGTAGATGTGCCTGATTCTTCTACCCTTGTCAACTGCACTTCGCTATTTTATTTACCAGAAGAATTTCACTTTGTCATATCAAATGCATGTAATAGATGTTTCCAGGTCTGACCAATACATCTACTAAAACATGTATTGTCTGATGTAACAGGAAATGATGCTGATGTGTCTCTGCTGTCTGGAGCTGCAGTTGGAGCAGAAGTCCATGATGAAGGGCAAGAACAGTAAGAACATCACAATCAGTCTGACATTTGTGTTGTGTTTGACAACAGGCACCTAAATCATGAAAAGGAATCATACCAATGCAATGTGTGTGTATTTACAGTGTCTCAGAGGAAGACCATGTCTGGCTCAGGAAGGAATTGTGATGACGCTGATGGTCCAGAGACTCGCTTTCAGACCGATATATTCCTCCTGACCATGGCCGCCTCTCAGAGAGATCTGTTTGAAGACGACTGGCTCTCTTTTGCCGTCAGAGTTCACTGGCTCAAAGCACGATACCTTGCCTTTCAGGTAAAAGAGCTAAGTTTCTAAACACAGAATCACCAATTGTATCATGTTAAAACACTTTTGATTATCTTGAATTTTTGCCCTGTACACATGAATATATGAATGTTAATGTGATTCTCTAGGGTGACATGGAGGAGGCACTGGAGTGTTACGACATGTGCGTCGGTCTGCTAAGAGGACAGACGAGTGAGATGGAAAAAATCACTATCCTCCTGCGCAACCTCAGCGTGGACAATGCCATCTCTATAGAGGAGGTACAGTATGAAAGAAATCAGTGTCTCAAGACCTCTGTTAGAGATTTCATTAAAGAGTCAAGTACTGTTCAGATATTGAGTCATTAGCTACTGGAGTGGAAACAGCAACATGGTATTTCCACACGTTTGATCTTATTAATGGTTCTATTAAAGATGAGAACGACTGAGAAAAAGAAAGAGAGAGCTCTTTAGTTAATTAACGTTGTAGTAAAGTAGGTCAAACTATGACTCTCTCTAAAATAAATATATATGCGGATTTATCCTTGAACGTGCAAGAAAAGATTAGAAACTTTAAAATAGGTTTAAAATTGGAATCAGGGGTATCAGGGGTATCAAATAAAAAATGTATTCATAATTAAATAGGGATGTAACAGTATTGGATAATTTCATGCAAATGTTAACCTTACCATGAAAAAAACCAAAGGTTCCCAATGGTTTTTACTATACTGGCAACACAGATGTCAACATTTGGTGGTTTAAATACCCATGTGAGGTCTTTATTAAAGTTTTTAAAGCATTTTTTTTTTTTTTGTGAATTTCCATTGTCTGGTAAGTGCTATTTTCAGGCTTGTCACATCCATATCAGTACATATTCCTCATAGACACATCAAAATTAAAATAAAGTAACAATTATATATTCTGTGAAGAGCCATCACTTCTCTATTGATTGGGTATTATTGCGTCTGATTTGTGCATTTTAATTAGCAGAAATCCTACAAAGTATGTAGTCTCTCAGAACCGGTGTCGTTTCTTGTCATATCCATAACGCATGATTATTTCCCTCTTTTAACATAGAAAACTCATGCATAGACTGTTATTTTTCCTGGTGTTTAGACTCTATCAACAAGGGTTTATTAACACATACATTCTCTAAGCATGCATATGTCATATCCGTAACACAAAATATTACTTCCATATCACTGGATTTGCCCTATTATTAATATTGTGGTATCGCGATAGCAAAACACACATGGTCACATGATGATGTGAAATGAGGTCTTCTGGGCAAAAAGTGATTTTTAAAATGTATTTAAACTTCTTATTCTAACATAAAAAATCTTTAAAGTTGTGTTTTGTTCAGGCGATCAAAAAACATATTAATGATTTTGTAAGCGTATTGCAAGTTTTCTTGGAGCCAATTGTTTCATTTCTGATAATAATGCAATGAAACATGCCAAATTGTGTGGTCATAATTTTTGGCCATGCTGTCATACAAAGAAATTATGAGCACATGCAAAAACGAGAGGACCAACAAAATATTAAAAACTGATTACATTGTAGTCAGTGTCAGTTTAGTGATACGTTTTTAGTGACTTTCTCACCTCTTTCGAGGCTTTATTCAAAAGCCTAGCAGTAAAATCAATTTCTTGGACAAACCTTATTTAGATTACTACTCTCTCCCACTGATATATTTATATTTGTATATATCAATGAACTAACCATTATGACCTCATCCTCATCAGCTACATTAGGGACTGTTTTAGCTACTTTCAATTGAAAGCAGTTAGCAATAGTGATCGACCGATATCGATTTTTTTTAAATTACCGATACCGATTATTTGCATGTTTATGTGCCTGATAACCGATATGCAGAACCTATATTTATTTACTGTTATAAAATAAATAAATGAGTGAACGAAGTCCATACTTCTCTTTGATTTTTCCTCCTTAATCTTCATATTACAGCAATAAAATGTTTTATTTATGTTTTTTTTTAATTTATAAAATGCATCAGCTGCAACACTAAGCAAAACAAATGTAGAATGTCTAATGTTTTCAAATGGAGAAAATAAATAATGGACAGGAGTCATATACTTCAAAACTACAGTTTTAGTTATAAGCTGTTTAATGTAAAGAGTGAAGAATAGCTCACTGGATAATGTTAATTCACTGAATAATATTCTCTGAAATATTGGAATATAACAAACAAAACATCGTATTTTATTGCATTTCTAAACTGGAATGTTATATCAGAATCACTAATATTTTGTTCTAGATTCTGACAAAGCGCTGTTTACACAGAACTATACTCAAACTGCGATCGCTCGCGGAGCTAATAAATAATTAATTTACATAGAGTTGTATATTTTTAGATGTGTATTAGCGTTATATAGTAAATTTTAATGTAATTTAGGGTGTTTTAAACAAGTGAATCTTGCTAAAAGTTACATGCGGTGGCTGTGCTGGAACATTTCCTGAGCATCAACCCGGTGAGTGAACAGCAAAATGAAAGCGACTTCACGAGATTAATGATATACACAACAGAGAGAATTAAATTAAGCACTTTTCTTTCCAACATATGCTCATTCATGGCTGTATTATTTAATTCAAGCAAAGTTAAGTCTTTATTGGGACAGGACTTGACGGATTATTTTAGCCGACTCCGACTTCACGAGACTAATGATGAGCATATAGACAACAAAGAGAGAATTAATTCAGCGCTTTCATTTCCAACATGCGCTCATTCATGACTGTGTGTTATTTAATTCAATTTTACGTATTTATTAGGACGGATTATCTTACATGACTGTGAGTTTGTTTGCTAATTACAGCTAAGCAAGTACTTTACCTATGCACGCAGTTGTTGTCTTGTCTCCCCCTCAGACGCGCTGAAATGGCGATCCTGATGGCAATTCTCAAAACACCTACAAGATGGCAGCGTTTATCAGTGAATCCGATATTACAAAACTGATAAATGATTATGGTAAAATGCTTAAATATCAGGAAAAATATCGGTAAATCGATATATCTGTCGATCTCTAGTTAGCAACACTGATCTGTGTTTTTTATTTATTTATTTTATTTTGATGGTTTAAGTGATATGTGAGGTCATTAAACCCCTCCACACATCACTTTTGGCCACTGTTGTGTTTGCTGGGGTTAGTGTCATAATATTTAAGGCCCTGCTTACACTGTCATCGCTGGTACATTGCTGCATTTTTTTTTTAATTTACCAGCAAAAAAACGTATTTCTGTAGTTAGAGCATTGATTTGTAGAGTGGCATAAGTTTAGAAGTTTACTTTATTAACTTTCTTTCTCAGTTTCAAAAAAAAAAAAATAGCTTGATGATTAAGTTTTTATCTTTTTATCAATTCCATATCATCATATAACACCAATACATCGTATGTTCTTTGGAGAGTGTGTGTCTCCTCCTCTTTGCTGCCATCTTGTTACTCCTAACTAGGTTAAGAGACCTCTCCAGCTCTCTTAAATAATTTAGGCGCTGAGACCTAGCCTTAACGCTTAGGAAACTTTATGAATCACTCTTATTTTTAAAGCTAGGAATTAAAGTAAAATTATGTCATTCTCAGAATTTTGACACACTTAGGACTAAAATTTTACTCTAAGTGGCTTTTTACATACGGCCCCTGGTGTTTTCCACACCTCAGAACAGTGAATGCAGTGAACTGATTTATTGCATGTGCTGTGAGTTTAACGCACGCTTGGAAATAACAACGGCCACCAGTTATACTTCATTTTCGTGGCAGATGATTACAGCATTTCACTACATTTGTAGTGTAGTAGTATGAAGAAGTATGAACCAAATTAAAAATGACAGTATTATATACTTTACTGTTATTAATGACAGTGTCAATTATAATGTTATATTATATATTCTTTTATTATTCTTAATTCTCTTTCTATATATTCTATTCTTACACACCCCGATAACATTCTTTTAAAGTGATAGTTCACCCAAAAATAAAAAATTACCCCATGATTTACCGCCTTAAGTCATCCTAAGTTTATATGACTTTATTCTTTCAGATGAATACAGTCAGAGTTATATTATAAAATGTCCTGGCTCTTCCAAGCTTTGTAATGGCAGTGAATGGCTGCTGAGATTCAATAGTCCAATAGAAGCCCAATAAATTGCATCTATCTATCATAAAAGTGCTCCACACAGCTCTGAAGGGTTAATAAAGGCCTTCTGAAGTGAATCAATGTGTTTGTGTAAGAAGAATATCCATATTTAAAACTTTCTAAACCATAATCTCTAGCTTCCGCTACCTGTGTGGTGTTCCAGCAGATGATGTAGGATGTAGACGTAACATAAGGTCCTGTGAGAAGTGACGAGCGTGGAAGCACCAAGGAGAGAGCAAAACAAAACACCGGTTACAAATTAGAAGTACAAAACAAGGATTTGTAAAGAAAAATGTTGGAGGATTTCAATATAAGCCAGGAGGAGACTGGTTTTCCTTTGCTGGAAACAAAACTTGGTTCTCGTGAGACTAGCATATTACAATAGCTTACGCTACATCCTACGTCATCCGCTGGAATGCAAATCTCTCGTATATTCGGATACAAAAGAAAAGGCCCAGTTTTGCATGATATTGGCATGGTAAGGAATGGCATTGGTATGATAAAGAAACTAAAATGTTTTCTTGTCATTGCTCTGTTTAGATTGAGAAGAAGTTGAAGTCTCTAGAGCGATGTCAGTCTCTGGAGGAGATCCAGAGACTGTTTGACACCGGAGACTACCAGTCTGTGGTCCGTCTGCTGCAGCCCACACTGAGCTTTGGCCACGGCTCGGCACGACTGAAACCTCTAGATTACATCAGCTCTGCTCCGGAGAGACCGGCACAGCTGCTACTGCTGCAGGTGAATCACACAAGCATTCTCATTACCACTCTCTGGAAAACCTGTATGTATAATACATCACAAAGTTTTTATTAATGCATTATAAATCATTCATATTGGCTAATATTTATTTATTTATTATCTAGCTTTGTAATAAAAAGCTTAATGTACAGTCATTAATGCAAAATAAACCCCTTCATGATAATTCAAGAGTCCTCCACTTGGCATCTGTGGTTGTGATCACTCTGTCAGGGTTTACTTTTACGATAATGGCCAGCTGACTGTACTTTATCCCTTGTGAACAGCATGGTAAATGAAAAACATGATAATTTCATGTGTTATTTTATGTGTTATGCTCTTTAAAGAATTAGTTATTTAAAGAAACATGAACAGGAATAAAATACAGGTGCTGGTCATATAATTAGAATATCTTCAAAAAGTTGATTTATTTCACTAATTCCATTCAAGAAGTGAAACTTGTATAATGCATACATTCATTCCACACAGACTGATATATTTCAAGTGTTTATTTCTTTTAATTTTGATGATTATAACTGACAACTAATGAAAACCCCAAATTCAGTATCTCAGAAAATTAGAATATTACTTAAGACCAATACAAAGAAAGGTTTTTTAGAAATCTTGGCCAACTGAAAAGTATGAACATGAAAAGTATGAGCATGTACAGCACTCAATACTTAGTTGGGGCTCCTTTTGCCTGAATTAC
>JAHKKF010514948.1:0-14698 GCA_019740295.1 Labeo calbasu
TGAGTGTTTGAACCTTCTGTAATAGTTGCATATGAGTCCCTCAGTTTTCATCAGTGTGAAAAGATGGATTTCAAAATCATACATTCATTGTTGAAAAGGGTTCAAATACACAAAAATGCTGAAAAACCAAAAAATTTGTGGGACCTGAAGAATTTTTCTGAAGAACAGAGGGCAGTTTAACTGTTCAGGACAAACGGGTCATGAACAACTATCACTAAACAAACAAAAAAACAGCTGTGGATCATTCGATAGATGACTCAGATGACTGTATTCGCTGTATAATTTTTTTTACTGAACAGTTTGAAATTCAAATACATTTAATTCCCTTGCCTGCACTGTAGTTTTAGCAGTATTTGTTAAAGTGTTTTGAGTCTGTTGTCACACATGCTTACACGCTTAGCACCTGCTCTTATCTCACAACTCTGCTGCACATCTGGCTTAGAGTTCAAATATAACTGTTAGTTCTGGTATGCTCTCAACCCACACAAAATCAAGGATGTAAACGTGAACATGAGACCACAGACCTAATGCTTTCATTCATACCACACAGGCAATGGAAAGGTTATGTTTCCCAGTCACAGCAGGGTGAAAGTGGCATTTAGAGATGCGTTTAAATGGCTTAAACATATACTGGAGGTGGTTGTGGTTGTGGTTTGTGTACAGAGCTGGAACTGAACTGATGCCCTTATGTAATGACTGAGTCAGTGCTGGTCAGACTGAAATTGTATTTGTGTCTGTCTGAGTTGCTGACTCACTGAGCTGTGCCACGCTGACATCTAGTGCTAGCTTTATTGTATTGCGTTGGAGCAATTTTCATTTGTCATTGGGAGTCCGGGGCTCAAATTCTAGCTGTTTTGTCTTTTGAATTGTTTAAGGCATCAAGTAATACGAGCAGGATACTTAAAGGGTTAGTTTACCCAAAAATGAAAATTCTGTTAATAGTTACTAACCCTCATGTGGTTCCAAACATGTAAGACCTTTGTTTATCTTCTCAAATTAAGATATTTTTGATGAAATCCAAGAGCTTTCTGACTCTGCATAGACAGCAACACAACTGACACGTTCAAGGCCCAGAAATGTAGTAAGGACATCAATATAGTCCGTGTGAGAATACTTTTTGTGTGCAAAGACAACAATTCTTCTCTTCCGTCCTCAGTTTTCAACACGCATTCACAAAAGTATCACACATACGTGTGGTATTTGAATGTGTCAGTTGCATTGCTGTCTATGCATGGTCAGAAAGATTTTTAATTAGCGTTCTGAAGATTAAACCCATAAAGGTCTTACGGGTTTGGAACGACAAGAGGGTAAGTAATTAATTTTTGGGTGAACTAACTTTTTAAACTGTGATTTTTGCCACAGGTTTTTATATGGTAATTGTTTGACTTAAGTATTAAATGTCTAGGTAAAAGACACATCCTTATTAATCCTTATCCATAATCCATATACTTATTAAATATGCCAGTTTTTGTGCTTGATTTTTGTTTTGTTCCTCTTCTAGGTTGCCCTGCTAGATGTGGACATCTGTGGGCCATCTATACCAAAAATAATGGGGTTAGAGGGGGAGCAGGTATGTCGTATATATCTGACTTCTTGCTTGTTTCAGAATGCTGAGATATCTGACTAATTTATAGACAGAAATTCTTTGCTTGTTTTCGTTGTAGGTTCATCAGAGCGGCTCAGGCTGGTCCCCAGTGGTGAGATCTTTTAATTCTCTATTCTTTTGATTTGCATTCTCAAGCATCTGTGTTATTCTTCTTACATGCGGATATATTCTCTGTCTAGTATGTTGAGGACAACTTGGCAGTCATGTCCATCGGCTTCCTGCTCAGTAGTCCAGATGATGCTGTTATCTGGAGAGGCCCCAAAAAGAATGGTTGGTACCTCATCATTAAAATCTGTGTTTAAGTGCTATAATTGGGACCCCGGTGCATCTACCAACCCAATACATTTTTTGGTAAGCCTTTCTCTACAAGCATGTAAAAACCAAGCCGCTCAGATTTCACTCCCTCATGACGTAGAAATGCGATCTTATTATAATATTACTACCCCTTAATCTGCACGTTTCCACCCACCCTGCCATCATTTTTGTTTTTGCAAGTGACAGCGGTGTACCAGTTCTAACGCCATGGCAAAAGTTCGAGGATACTAACTGTTCTGCCTTTGGCTGCACAGATGAGCACAAACACGATTTAGAGTCCCAGCATCAAAGGAGACAAGTGGATTTATTGATTTATTTGCTGTATATTGCTGCTACCACATAGATCTAATATGAACATGCGATTTCCAGCTGTTTACCTTCACAGACATAACCGACTGTTTTTATAACTCATCTGTCTTTAACATAAACTTGTTTGCATTTGACAGTTTAAGCGCAATAAGACACGACAGAGAACTTATAGCACTCACAAACTGTGTGACAGCTGCTTTCTGTGCTTCAGATGTGTGTGCTCAGAAAACTGTGTATCAGAAGTTTAAACTACTATGGTTTAAAACACGGGATTTCAGCGCAGTAGACTAGGGTTGTGCCAACAGACGATAGTATCGTGTATCGACGATAGTCAGAGATATCGCCTGTTGCTGATGCCTTTGACGATAGCAAGATGATTATTATTATCCGTCAAAAATAGACTAGGCGCCTAACTTTAGCGATGATGCAGTGCAGAGGCGCTTCTGGAGCGCTTTAGAAACCTGCCGTGAGGTGCCTGGTATAAACACAAAGGCACAAATCATGGTGAACAGAAGGGGGTGTTTCGAGTGGAAAACATGCAATCTGTATTTGCGTGCAGTTGCTGATGCCCACACTGCCCGCGCGGTTTTTTATGGTTTTACTTTCACTTTTGAAATCGATCCCGTTCAGCAAGTAGGGGGGAGGATGGAAAAGGGGGGCACAGTAACTCGTTTTGGGGGAAAAGACCCCTCTTCACGCCGTAGACGTGTGCAGTGTAAATAANCGCTTCTGGAGCGCTTTAGAAACCTGCCGTGAGGTGCCTGGTATAAACACAAAGGCACAAATCATGGTGAACAGAAGGGGGTGTTTCGAGTGGAAAACGTGCAATCTGTATTTGCGTGCAGTTGCTGATGCCCACACTGCCCGCGCGGTTTTTTATGGTTTTACTTTCACTTTTGAAATCGATCCCATTCAGCAAGTAGGGGGGAGGATGGAAAAGGGGGGCACAGTAACTCGTTTTGGGGGAAAAGACCCCTCTTCACGCCGTAGACGTGTGCAGTGTAAATAAGGGGTGAGAAATGTATTCGTCATACAGTGATGTAACTATTGTATTCACTTATGGTAACGGAGTGTTTTTTAAAGTGCATAAACTCACACTAGATTATGCTAGGCTAGTCAGTGATGATGTTCTTTGATAACGTAGGCTAAATGTTCTTTGCTCGTTTTCTGTAGCTGCTTTTAGAATAACTAAGGAAATGTAAGCATTAGTAACTTATGTTTCTATTAAATTGTTATCATGTTAAACACAAATTAAGTCATATTGAAAACATTATGCTGCATTTATCCTTATGCTGGTGTTGGTTCATTTGCCGGCAATGAAAGCAAGTAAATAATTAAATCAATTATGCTCAAATTGAGCATACCGCCCAACACTACAATAGACTAAATAATCTTATCCAAACAGGATGTTTTTTGGCAGAGTATTTGAGGTGCGAGCTGTAAAGGCAAAGGCCTGTTCTGGAAAAGGGGGCAGGGAGCAGCAGCTCAATTTTTCTAGTTGCATCTGCTTCCGCTGAAAATAGACATTTTCAAAATGATATAGTAAATACTCTGCGGGGTATTTTGAGCTGACACTTCACAGACACATTGTGGGGACACATGAGACTTTTACATATTGTAAAAAGAGGCGTAATATGTCTCCTAAAAACATGGTTTTCAAAGGAAAGATTGCTATCAAATAGCACACCTAGTTTAAATTGCCCACCTCCAAGTCATGCAGTCTTATTTAGTTGCGAGTTGTATTGGAAGCCAAACTTGGCAAAAGTGTAATAGTATGTGCTATCAGAGCTAGCAGAGCAGCTATTTTTAAATCTATCCATTTTCGCAATACCACTGGTCAGAACAAACAGGGCAGCCTCCACACGCCCACAAAACCATATGACCCGTTTTAATTCTACCCAGAATGCTCTGCTTCGAAGTTCTAGGGGAATTCAGGCATCTGATGAATAGGCACTTGTTTAAACAGTTAAAACAGCACCTTAAACAGCCCTGGCAGTCTAAACAGCAGAGGTTCTGGAAATTAAGAAAAGTCATGATGAAACTAGGTTTGCATTTCATCTTAAGCTGAAGTTGTGAAAAAGATTGTTACGCAAATATATGAACATAGTTGTAATCTGTTAATTTTTATTAATGATTATTATTTTATTAATGATGATTATGATGATTTATGAGAATTTAAAAAAAGTCCTTTTATTTCAAACTTGCTAAATTCCAACCTCAGCCCAATCAGAAGTACCAGTACTAACATAGAAACCGGTACAAAGTAGCCAGAAAGAAATGCTCATTTTAAAGAAGCATGTCAGATGGATTTAGAGGCTTCATATATTCCCAGATCAGGTCTAATCTCATCCCTAGTGTAAAAAACTAGTGGGTGCCTGTACATGTGGTGTTTTATTGTGGGGAGCAATCATGTGATTGTTGGTTTGATGGTTAAGTATAGCTTGTTGATGCATGTTTGGTTTCACACAGCTGTTTTTAAATGGCATGTTTCCACTTGGTTAATCTGAAAATTTCATTTCAGTTTTTGTGTTTTGTATCTCTGCCAACCGGTGTACAGTAACTTGTACTTCTTAAAAAACACATCATGATTAACGTCAGTGTAATTAAATAAGTGTTTTGTGAAACAAGGGCAGCATTAGCTTCCTGCCACAATAAAACTGTATGAAGCAGAAGTACTGCTTTCAGAATTAAAAAAAAGGTTCCGTTCTGACTGGACAACACAATACACGCATGACTATTAGCGGAACTTGGATCAAATGCGTTACGTGATTTTAAAAAAACAAATGCATGATATGACATTCCTCATTCTTTGTGCGTACCTGGAAGTATTATTGCTTAAATGTGCTTTATACTTTTATGCTACAAAGGAACAGAAATCCGGTTGTCTTTTTCCTTGATAAGACACTCAGAAAAGCTCTCAGGCGAGAGCACGTGGCTCTATTTATCTGTAACACTAAGTTAAGTTTAGGCCGGATGGGTTTCACTTCCTTGAGCTCTGCATTTTAACCACTGTCTGATATCTGAATGTCTCATCTGTGATGCGAACTGGTTTCCTTTACTGTGTATTTCATAGGTGCGTTGAATGTGGCTTTCTTTTAGAGTTGAGATAAAGTATTGGACAAGGTGTTAAGTAGCTACATTGATATACATATACAGGAGCTGAATGACTCTTGCTGTTGAACTTCATGTATACAGAAATATATATTGCGTATGTGGCATGCCATAGCAGTTTTCGAGTGCGTTCACCTGATAAATTTAATAAATCAGGTGGGAGAAGCTATTGTTGTTGTTATTGTTTTTTTTTTCAGGAAGTAACACTGTGTGATTCAGGGGAAGTTGATGTGATATCTGTGCACAGCTCTCTTATTGTTGTTTTGGGGTTGCAAACCTGGACAGAATAAGCCATAAGGCTTCAAATTTTAAACATTTTTGTTAAAAACAAAATAATAATAATAATATTTCTAATAATAAAATAAAAGCTGACAGTTTAATATGTCAGCCAAAAAAAATCATGCAACTGCCTCACTAGTGAGATAATGAAATTAACAGGCTCATTCAATCAGTGAATCTTTCTGAATCCGCGGCTAACCTTTTTTAGGGTGCTTTCACACCTGGCACTTTGTTTCGGAACCTGGCACGTTTCCCCCCTTAGCTTGGTATATGTGAACACGGCAATCACCTTGCCAAAACAAGCGGTCCGAGATCGCCTGAACGAGGTGGTCTCGGCTCGATTGAAAACGAACTCTGGAGCGGTTCGGTTGTAGTGAGAAAGCAGTCCGATCCAACGGACCAACGAACCAATACAGCTTAAAATGAACCTGTGAATGTCTGTGTGTGGGCACGTCTTTGCCATTCAAAACCAAAGCGCGCATTTTCATTTTATAATGCTGTCTTAATGCTCTCTTTGTAGTAGGTGTATTTTAAAAAATGTTTCCCCGTCCAATCCTGGACTGCTGCTTAAAATTCTAAATTAATAAAATGACAGCTACAAAAAATGCAGCAATAAGCCCGCAAAGCTTTTGTTGTTCCATCCTGATAGATGACAGCTGAGCGGGATCCCGGAAAATAAACCGTGGAGCTTTGACCAATGAGAGGACAGTTTACTTGCACGTGACTTGTATTAACACATTTGGTCCGTTTAGAAACTTTGCTGTGTGAAAGCAAACCGCACCAAGAATTAAAAGCAACATTGTAATAATTTGAATCCCTGTTTCGGGACAAAGCAATCAAACTACAGGTGTGACAGCACCCTTAGTTATGTCTGATTCTAAATTAACTAGGGATGAAACGATTACTGGTTTGACGATAAATCATAATAAAGTTTTCTATGGTTAGTATTACCATTTCATATTTTGATTATCGCTATAACCAAATACGATTACCACGATTTGAACAACTCATGATAAATAAATACTGTTCAGCATAAAGCAAAGTTTTAAGTAATAGTCTCATGTGCGCACAGCATGCAAAGTAGTTTCGTTTGTGTGAAAACATGGTGGTAAGCTTAAAAGTTTAAAATTAACCATGGTTTTATTGTAGTAAAAGTGTAGGAACCATAGTGTTTTGGTATATTGATTACCATTTGTATAACCACAGTTTTATTACAAATAAAACATGGTTAAACTATGGTTAGTGTAGCAAAACCATGGTTAATTTGTGGTTATCTTGGTTTAACTATAGTAAGTTTATATATAGTAAGTTTTATATATATATATATATATATATATATATATATATATATATAGTAAGTTTATTTTGGTTTTTGTGGTAAAACTATGGTTTATTTTTGTAAGGGGAGTGGTTAGGGAATTTGTCTTAGTGCTGTCAAATGATTAATCACATCCAGAATAAGTTTTTGTTTATTTAATGTGTGTGTACTGCGTATATTTATTTGTATATATAAATGCACACACATGCATGTATAGTTGAGGTCAAAAGTTTACATCCCCCTTTCAGAATCTGCAAAATGTTTTACCAAAATAAGAGGTATAACACTACATTTAGTACTGACCTGAATAAGATATTTCACAAAAAAGATATACTATATTACATATATTCCACAAGAGAAAATAACAGTTAAATTTATAAAAATTACCTTATTCAAAAGTTTACAAACGCTTGATTCTTACTGTGTTGTTACCTGAATGATCCACCGCTGTTTTTGTTTGTGTTTTGTTTAGTGATAGTTGTTCATGAGTCCCTTGTTTGTCCTGAACAGTTAAACTGCCTGCTGTTCTTTATAAAAATCCTTCCGGTCCCACAAATTATTTGGTTTTCCAGCATTTTTGTGTATTTGAACCCTTTCCAACGACTGTATGATTTTGAGATCCATCTTTTCACACTGAGGACAACTGAGGGACTCATATGCAACCATTACAGAAGGTTCAAATGTTCACTGAAGCTCCAGAAGGAAACACAATGCATTAAGAGCCGGGGGTGAAAACTTTTGAAAAGAGTGGAGATGTGTACATTTTTCTTATTTTGCCTAAATATCATATTTTTTTTTCATTTAGTACTGCCCTTCAGAGGCTACAGAAGATACTGTTTCCCAGAAAACAATAAAAGAGTAAATTTACCCTGATCTTCAAACTCAAAAAGTCTGAAATAAATACGTAGAACGTCTGTCTCTCTTAGTTAATCGTCTGTATATTCTGGTTCAAATAAGTAAGGGTGGGAAAAAAGATTGCAAGTCATGCTCACTGTCAAAATCTTCAGACATGTTACGAAAAGTGTTTTATGTGCCATGTGCGTCTTCGTCTGCTTGTAAACAAAAAGCAGCTCATCTGGGTTCTACTGGATTCTCTTCAGAACGCCAGCTCCTGCATCAGCAGCACCACACGCAATGCATCATGTTACTCTGGTAAACGCACGTCGAAGACTAACACAGAAGAGAAGAAATTAAGTTGATATTTGATAGTAGTTGATAGTAGAACCACTGATGTCACACGGACTATTTTAACAATGTCCTTACTACCTTTCTGGGCACTTTTAACATTTGAGGTTGTATTATTAATTAAGGGAAAGTTAGGGGAAATTTTGTTTGAGTGGCATTTTGGAAACATACCCAACTCGTAACAACCAGCATTTTACTTTACCCACCACCCCCCTCCCCACCCCCCCAATCATATTTACTACAAATTTTAACTAAACAGCAGAACTATATAGTAGTCTACTGTACATATTCAACTGTGTATTCAATGTATTACAGCACATAGCAGTGAGTGAGGTCAAAATTTAGGTAACATTCTGTGTACTCAATAACCTGAAGCATTTTTGAATGAGAATCTTTGTCAGACACTTCAGAAATGTGTCAACAAACGTCATTCTGCTCGCTATTAAATGAGGAAGTAAATGACTAAGGGTGTACCGAATATCTGCATGATTATAGCCTAGTTATGTAGACAGTTTTGACATCTCAGATACAAACATATTAGATCAGATTTCTTTGTGGTGCACATCAAGCTTCAAAACACTAAGTGTACATAAAGAAGGATTTTGCCTTGTCTTGAGTGACCAAACTGTTGCTTTTCTAATTTTCACTGAGATTGCGTCTTGCACCAGATAAGACTGGAGTGCTAAACAGTGCCGTTTCTTGCAGCATGATATGGATCACTCTAATAAAAGATGACGTGGCGTGTGGCCGAGTACGGTGTTCCGAACTTGGAATTTAAGCTCTGCATTTAACCCATCCAAGTGCACACACACTTACAGCAGTGAGCAGCCGTCTGCAGTGTTGCCCGGGGATTATTGAGACTCAAACCAGCGACCGTTGGGTTACAATTCTGACTATCTAACCTTTAGGCCAGGAATGTCCCCAGTTTATATATATGTGTAATCTAGAACATTAATTTCCTATGAAGCTGCTTTAATATGCATTGTGAAAAGGGCTGTATAAACAAATGACAACTGAATTGAATTCATTGACTTGTTTGTTATGGTGCATTGTCACATTCTCAGTATTTTGTTTAGGCATGATAAAACAGTTTCTGAGAGATGTGGACTGGGGAGAAGTGGACTATCTGATTGTAGACACACCTCCAGGAACATCTGATGAGCATTTGTCCATAGTGCAGTATCTCAGCGGCGCTGGGATCGATGGAGCCGTCATCATCACCACCCCGCAGGTAAACAACAATACTCGGACGCGCCAAACGCTGCGCATGTTCCAGGAAGCTGCGTTTACATGTCGTGATCTAGTTTGCATTTTAAAAATAAAATATTTTAAAAAATTCAAATGAAAAGATTTGCATTTAAAAAAAAAAAAGAACAGCACAAAATGTAGTATTGACGTGAGGAACAAGAGGCTTTCACACTTAACTGAAAGTTAAAAAAAAATGTTGTTTCCTTCACGCTAACAGTGAAGTGGAACTCAGTGGTGTGAACATTTTATAAAAAAGAGAAAGTTATTTATGTCTTCAAACCAGTTGCACTTCTTAAATGCACACATGCTTGAAGCAGTCAACACATTACTCAGAACTAAGCATTTGAGCTTTGCAGTTAATTATTAATCAAAGATGATTAATGTTTAGAGAGGCTTTCAGTGCAACTCTGTCATTGGACACAAATGGGCTTACACTTCCTTAAAAAAACATCCAAAGGTCATTGGGGTTTTTTTTGTTTTTGTTTGATTTGTTTTGTTTTTTGGGGGGGTAAACTGTAGTTTTTTTGCAATACCAGACTGTGATGCAGCAATACACTTTAGGTTGAATGTTTGCTTTTTAGGTGTTAGGGTCACCCTTCTTGTGGCACTCTGCCACCACTGCAGAAAGTGAAGAAAAGTGTCCGCCAACATAAACAATTTTGCAGTATTTGAAAAGCGTTTATGGGAATAATATGTAACTATTTGTTTTGACTGCTGTATATTTTTTTCATTATATTTTTTGTTGTTCCCTTCTCAAAAAGGAAGTCTCTCTGCAGGATGTGAGAAAAGAGATCCGATTCTGTAAAAAGGTCAAATTGCCCATCATAGGTGTGATTGAAAACATGAGTGGCTTTGTTTGTCCTAAATGCAAGGTATAGTATACATGTTTAAATGCAGTATCTTACAACAAAACACAGCACACATTGGCGTTTTCTGCATGTTAACGGCGTTGGACGTGATGTCTGTGTAATGAAGTTTTAGTTCGTCTATCTCGTTTATTTTTATTGACAGTTTTACTCACCCTCATGTCGTTCCAACCTGTATGGCTTCCTTTCTTACATGTTACACAAATGGAGAAATTTTAAAGATTGTCCTGTTTTTATTTCAAGGCAATTACAGTTATTGGGGGCTAGAGCTTTAAACTTCAAAGAGGATGCGAAAACACCATTAAGTATCAGGAGGGAAGTCAATTCAAGTCAATTGATCATTTGTGATGCGATCTGGGAATACCCGTCGGATGTCGCACTGGGACGTTTTCAGGAAATTTCGAAAAATAGATCTAATGTCTTTTTTTTTTCTTTTTCAAAATTAGGTTTTCATTAAATTATTATTCTATAACATCTTGTCTATCACCTCTGAAAACATCTTGGCAAAATTCAGTTGTTTAGTGCAGAAAAATAGTGATTTATTGCAGCAAGCAGAAATTACTGTCTTTCTCTTATGCAAGAACGCACTGCCGAGGTACTTTCTCCTAACAAGACAAAAACAGTTATCCTATCAAAATAAACCACATAACATATGTAATAAAGGTCACGAAACAGTGTAAGGATCTGTCTCAGCATGTTTAAGAAAATTTGAACTGAAAACGCAGTCTGGAGTGACCAAACCTCTCATCAGCAGAAAGAATCAAAATCTCACCATTTGCTGAGGAGCATGTTGTGTGGAGAGAGGAGAACTGGTCCAAAGTTCACTTTAGTGATGAGAGCAAGTTCAATTTATTTGGGTCTGATGGGAAACATTTTGTTTGGCGTTAAACTAAGGAAAGACTGCAGTCCAAGTGTGTTAAGAAGTCATGGTTTGAGGGATGTATTCTGCAGGCCTCTAATACAGATACATGGCAAAGTGAACGCAAATGTTTATTCCTTCCCTGCAAGCACCTCCCTGTCAGCCTGTCCCCGTCACACTGCAAGAACACTAAAATAATAAAATGGCCGGACCAGATTCCTGATCTAAACCTGATTGAAAGTGTCTGGAAAATCCTTGGAAGAAGGGTGGGAGAAGAGCGGACCAAAATCACGCCAGCGCAGTGTGAGAAAGTAGTGATGTCATGCGGCCACAGATGTGCTGAAATCTGTTGAAGCTGTTGTAGTTCTTTAGTTGTGTGGACCATTTTAATGATTCTTTGCATTGTTTTTGAAGCATTTCATTTCCATTGTACTTGCATGGAAAAGAGCAATTAAATAATGTTCAATAGAAGAAAAAAAGTCATTAGTGTTTGATGACACGAGGGTGACTAAATAAAATATTGCTTTGTGGAACGACCTGCCACATTATATATTGTTTTTTATATTCTCTTTGTGTTGACAGAACACATCACAGATATTTCCTCCAACCACAGGAGGAGCACAGAGAATGTGTGAAGAACTAAACCTCCCTCTTTTAGGCAGAGTACCCCTGGATCCACGGATAGGTACAAAAAGCTTTAATCGTTTACCATTCACAAGGAAGAGAAAGTTTTAAACCAGATTAAATGCAGCAGTGATGAAATCTTTTTTTCCATTTGTTCCGCATTAAGTGGTGAGGACATGAGGAAGTTTAACAATTTACATCGTAGCGCAGCGGTGCAATCCATTTCTTTATTTTATAAGCGTGTTTCCTTGTTTTTATATTTACACCATGTAGTCAGTGAATCAAGTATCAAAAAACTCCGCGTGGTGGTTCTTATAGAGCGTCTGAAGACAAGTCTGCAGCCAGCAGTTTCTAGTTCTCTAAATGCGCTTCCGTCTTTTGCTTTTCAAGGGAAAAGC
Source organism: Labeo calbasu (assembly GCA_019740295.1). Taxonomy (NCBI): domain Eukaryota; kingdom Metazoa; phylum Chordata; class Actinopteri; order Cypriniformes; family Cyprinidae; genus Labeo; species Labeo calbasu. The sequence continues at coordinate 12,119 of JAHKKF010514948.1, forward strand.
TGTGACGAGGGAAAGTCTTTCCTGACTGAGGTTCCAGACTCTCCTGCTGCAGTGGCCTATCAGAATATTGTCCAGAGTAAGTCGTCCCAACCCCAAAAAGCATCTTTTTACAAACCTGCCTCACACGTAAGCTGATAAACTTCCATTACTAACCTTTCTGGTAATGCTGGTTTAGTGTGTTACCTAACAGTACTGGTAATGACAAACCAAAAATGGCAACCTTTGCCAGAGGCGAATAAAGCAAATGTTAGGTTACACTTGTAACTAAAGGACAGCAACTACAAAGACAGCAAATATGAAAACAGTGAATATGTTAACATGATTGAAGTCCTTGATTTCCCCATTCCTTTTTAATGAAGAACCTGTTTTTTCAGTGAATCAAGAAACTCATTGGGCATGAGATATTTAATCTTGACTTGGGTGCCAAGAATACCCAAAATAGTTTTCTGAGAACTTGTGTATACACATCTTCTTCCCCTTTTTTTGTTCCTTAAAGTCGTTGAACTTGGTATATTTCTCTTTATCCCTACGCTTGTTTGCCACTAGGTATGCTTGCTTGTTTAATGACATCTTCAGATGCGGTAGAAACTTACTTCATGCATATAGAAATTAAAAACCAGAAAGGAGAAAACGTGTTATCTGAGTGATTATGGCTAAAGCAATGATTGAAGTATCTCTGAAACATTTGATTTTTATGCACAACTGTAAAAACTGTAGTTCAGAACTTAAAAAAAAAAAGTGAATGAAAAAGAATTTTAAAAATTATTATTATGTATATGTTTGAATTCAATTTAAATCCAACTGTATTTGTGAAAATTAATTGTCAAACTGTTAAGTGCAGTGCTATCAATTGATTAAAAAATTCATTAATCTTACTTTTTTTTTCTGAAATGAATTTGTGATTAATCCCACTTAACATTAAAGTTTTTCAGTATACTTTTATATTGCAATAATTTCACATTCAATCTTAAAATTAATGTAAAAACAACATAAAGAATATGTTTTTAATACTTGATACATATTTTAAACTTAAAACAATCTACACACAAGCCTATTATTTACCTGTGCCCTTCAGCAATTAGGAAATATACAGAAATTGAATAATGTTATCAAACACTAAATACTAAATTAAATGCATATGAATCCTTAAAGCTACTTGATTTCATCTTTTTTTCTTTTGTTTTTTTGATTAACAGACATCACAGCAGCTGGGTTATTAGCTTATTTGGCTGCTATTACTTTAAGAGCTGCCGCTGTTGAACGTAATGCGGATCTGACCAGCATGCTCACAGTTTTATTCACGATTTTATATGAAATGATACTGGCTACAGTGCGTGCCGCTTCCGCATTTGTGCGTGCATGCTGCGAGCACAGTATAACGGCTGACAGGACAGCAAAATTGGTTTTTACTGACATATGGCCTGCAAACATCAAATCTGGCCACAGTTCACTGTTGTGCTACTGAAGCTCTGAAAAGTCTCCTGTTCCACGTGGTTGAAAAAACGTTCTGCGTCTTAATAAACACACTTCTTGACGAAAAAAGAGACAGAAGCAGCAGTTGTGAGTGGGGTGGCCAACCCTAGCCCCGCCCCTGCATTAAATATTTGAAGCATTGTTAATTTTGATAGCACTAGTTAATTGTGAACCTTGGAATTTCATAACATTTCATCATAACCGTTTTAAAACCCTCAACTGACCTGTTTTTCCTAGAAGAACATTTGTTAAATATTTGTTTGATGTTGAACTTGAAGAATGCAGCAACATAAACATTGGTTTAAAAAATGACCAATTTATTTTTGTAATGTTGTCAAATTATGTAATAACACTTTTCATGCTAGGTTAATTTTTTATCATATTCAGTTTTGTAAAATCTCCCCTTTTGCGGAGTGGCCAGGTGCTATCAGTAACTGTGATGATGTGAGAAGAATCCTGCTAAATGTGTGCTGAAGTACTTGCAGATTTCTTAACAGACATATCTAACAAATACTTCAACTAAGCCACTAAGTGTATATCTCGTTGTTGAAATATAGACAATATGCTGTGAGTCAAAAGTTTACATATGCCTTGCAGAATCTGAAAAATGGAAAAATGATTAAAAAAATATTTTACCAATATAAGAGGGATCATACAAAATGCATGTTATTTTTTATTTAGTACTGACCTGAATAAGATATTTCACATAAACAATAAAAAATAAAAATAAGATTATTTTATATAGCACCTTTCTGCAAACTCAAGGTCACTTTACAGTATAAAAATATAAGAAAGATAAACATAACAGGAGAAAAAAAAAAAACAGAATTCAGATAAACATGAAATCCATGTCAAAAATCAAATCATGTAGTCAGAGATCAGGAAAACATGAGGAGAAAAGATATAAAAGATGTTTACATATAGTCCACAGAAGAAAATAATAGTCGAATTTATAAAAATGACTCTGTTCAAAAGTTTACATACGCTTTATTCCTAATACTGTGTTGTTACCGGAATGATCCACAGCTGTGTTTTTTTGTTTAGTGATAGTTGTTGATGAGTCCCTTGTTTGTCCTGAACAGTTAAACTGCCTGCTGTTCTTCAGAA
>JAHKKF010514950.1:0-10389 GCA_019740295.1 Labeo calbasu
ATTTGAAAAAAAAACAAAACATTTTTTATGAATAATGACAAAGCATAATAAAAATGAATCACGGAGCATTGCTGCTCCTGAATAGCATTGTGGTTGTTGCAGTATCTACTCCATTTTTCTCTACTCAGTTTGATGAAATGATGAAGTAGATGCTGAAACAAAAAAATCATTACCCTCGATTAAGATTAGCTAAGCAATAACTTCAAATCCTATTGTATGGATTTTTCCGACCACTAAGACTCCTGATATATTCATCCTACTTGCTTCATGCTGTCATGCATTAGATTGCCATTTGACAAATAATCCTCACTTAGAGCCACTGAATGCAAAACGATCTGACTTTATGAATCATTTATCACATCGTTTGATCTTTAAGAACCTGAAAAAACATGAAGCGTTCGTTGTTTTCCTGTTCTTTGTGTGTGTGACTGTTGCCATAGAGCGCGCCACCATAATTTATTCCCCCAGCTACTTGGAACCATTAGCAAACTTCCAGGAGACCAATTAGCATTGGAAACCCAATGGTGAGGCTGTGGTGACAACCTCCTCAAACTGCGAAAGAAGTGTTATAAACAAACTGGACCCCAGGAGCACAGCCAGGTCCGGAGGGAGGCCCAGGCCCCCGTTCGCAAAAACAAACCTTGGCGGAGCGTCCGTAATGTGGCCTTAATGGCGTTCCCTCCAGGGCCTGAGCAGGCTAGCCCTGGCTTGGCTAATGACGAAGGGCCAGAACCACGAAAACAAATGCTCCTCCAACCTCAAACCCCTGAAACGAGCACAGGACAAGCTGTGCTGCTGCAAAGAGGCACCGGCTCCGGTCGCTCCTACTGATTAGTTAACAGATGCTTTAAGAGCTACCTACTCTGCTTGCTATCTCCACCGTGGCCCTCGCTAGTCCACCAGACACTATACTGAAGTAGATTCACTTCAAAACTAAAAAGGTGGGTTTATCGGGCGAGGGCGCAATATCTGAGCGGAACTTGTGAAAAAACAGCCTTCAAAGCTTCCCTGGGGAATCTTAAGACTAATATCAGATAGAGTGGAACATGCTGAAGGAGTAAGATAAGACATGAAACGATAGAGAAGGACAGAGCGAATGGATGTCAATAGAGGGCTTGTTTTCAAAGGCCAAGTGTTGTAATTACCCAGCCAGGCACAGAGAGGATGCGGCCAGGGCTAATCATATGCACCAGGCTGCCTGACTGGAGGGTGAGAGCCGATGGCAGAGCTCTCCAACACTGCATCCTCATCCAGACTGGCGGACAGAGACCAGTCCGTGCCCACTGTGCACCGCGCGCCATGATTTTGTAGGTGCGCCATGCCAACTAACCGCTGCGAGGCCTCATTTGGAGACTCTGAAGTGCCAGTTTCAAGTCATTGAGATGAGCAGGAAGGACCTTGAATGGTTAAAGACAGACCAAGTCTTGTCCCATCACAAATGACTTCCTACAGTACATTACAGAGTCAAAACTTAGGGGCAAAAAAATACACAGTTCTTTGTTTGTAAAAATGATAACATATCATGAAAATGTATTACTGTAAAATATATAGATGTAGAAAATAATAATAATAAAAACTGTAAAATAATCAGACATATATATACATATGGATATACCTATTATTATAATTTATTTTATTTTTCTATCTATTATTTATTGATTTTCATATATGACCGCCAAAAAAAGCAGCTGTCAGGAAAATTATATATATAATTATATACATATATATATTCCAAAATAATCAGGCACATTGGATATACCTATTTTTATGATTTATTTTATTTATCTATTTAATGTGTATTGATTTATTTTACATTACATACCAAAAAAGAAGCCGACAGGAAAAATGTCATAAATAATAATAATAATAATAATAATATAAATTCATTTAAGTCTCTTTCATAAATAATATATATATATATATATATATATAAAAACTATAAATTATAAAAATATAATTAATAATTCTAAAATAATTAGACAAATTGGATATACCTATTTTTATGATTTATTTATCTGTTTAATGTCTATTGACAGGAAAATTGTAAAATAATAATAATAACAATAACATAAATTAATTTAAGTCTCTCTCATAAATTATATAATATATATATAACATATAAATTATAAAAAATATAATAATAATAATAATAATAATTCTAAAATAATCAGACAAATTGGATATACCTATTTTTAATTTAAAGATTTATTTTATTTATCTGTTTAATGTTTAAGAAGGTGACAGGAAAATTATAAATAATAAACATAATAATAACATTAATTAATTGAAGTCTCTCTTATAAAGTATTTAATAATATACATAAATTATAAAAAATATAATAATAATAATAATTCTAAAATCATCAGACACATTGGATATACATTTTTTATTACAAAAATAAATGTTTACTGATTTATTTTACATAAGCTGCCAAAAAAGCAGTCGACAGAAAAATTGTAATAAATAATAATAATAAAAATGAATTTAATTTTGTCTCATCAATTATATTGTATTTTGTGTGTGTGTGTGTATATATATATATATATATATATATATATATATATTTATTTATTTATTTATTTATTTATTTATTTTGAACGGTTTCATATTGAGGTGCTGTTAGATAGTGTAGTTACAATGTCTACCAGCAGGGGCAAAATGGGTGCTAACCAGCTAAATCTGGAACAACGCTCCTTAAAGTTCCTGGTGACTGTGAGTATGACGTTCATGTGGTAATACTGTAACTCTGCTTACAAGCGATGCCAATTAATCCGTCAAAGTTGTTTGCTAAGCTCATTTACCACACAAAGGAAATGATCTCCTAAACAAGTGCTATTTATTATAACTGAAAGGGACCGTAGGACACTCGTCCTCACGTCTGGGACGAGACCATCAAGTTTGCCACGAACAGCTGCTGTGCTTTCAGTCTGTTGATGGGTGTTGCAGGTGAGGCAGACTCCGTCAGGGCCCTGATAAAGAGTTCTATCACCTGGGAGTGAGAGACAGGGGAAATATCTCTCATCTCGCTCTCATTAGCGAATGGAAACACACCATTCATCAGGGGAGGCAGTTAATAATCACACTCAATCACATAATGACCGACTCAAACTGAGCCATCATTATGGAAATGGAACCTGTATCGAAATCATCTCCGAGAAAGCCCGGTTCCTTGAGGGAGAAAATAGCACCGAATACCCAGCATCCAGTGCTGTGTGCTGTAAAACAGGTGAGTTTTCTGGTACTGATGATGCCCACTTTATAGGGTGAAGCATTTGTGAGATTTATGTAGTGCTGGTGGCAGCCAGATGGAATCACTTCTGTGATGAACTTAATTAGCAAAGTCCATCTTAATGATTCGAAATGTGTTGAAATTCCCATCAACACTTTAATAACTCGACAGGCTCCCCATAATAATTGACTGGCTCTGTTCTTGGCAAATCTCTGTTAGAGCAAAGCAAAGAACATTAGCATTAAATACATAAAAAATACTGCAGTGATGACGTATTTCCAAGCCAAACTGTATTTAGGCTTCAAAAAGTTGTGTTGATGAACAAAACGTGTAAGAATCATAAACCTTTGTTGCTCACAGAGCTTATTTTCTGCAATAATCCAAAAGCCAATGGAAAAAGCCTATCGGGTTTTTGTCGAGGGAGCAGGGGTGATGCTAACTTTAGGGTTGGCCTACAAAAATACATAATCACTGCTGCACTCTATTGGAGGATTTGCATCTCCCACTGGCCCTCAGGTGCCCAACGAAGCTCCATCATTTCCCCTCACTACATTATTAACTCTAAGTTTGCCCCCCGTTACCCAAGACGCCAGCATCTGAGCCCCCTTAACTTCCTCGACCCCCCAGCCCTGCTCCCCTACAGATCCTCACCCCCCTCCAATGGCCATCAGGCAAAAATTCACGGACAATACACCTCTATCCAGGCCTCCAGCCACGCGAGCCCACTGTGAACCCATAATTACACTGCATTAAGGTCAATGTAATGAGGAAGGCCCTGTAGGACTTCACAGTGGAGCGGGAAGAATCGCATAGGCCCACCTATGCAACCCTGCGGTACACCCGTGAGCTGAACTCCCAAACCATATGTTAATATTCTTCTAAAGCCTCTCTCACACAGTGATACTGAATTGTGATCAGTAATATGAGGCGTAACACATTTTTTCTTGTTAAATAATAAAAAAGGAATTAATAAGGCATTAAAAGATACTTCAAAAACATGTTACACTGTGTTCAATATGTTAGCGCTTCCATTATGAGCAGGGTTTGTTCAAGTCTCAGATTGTTCTTTTGAGAAATGAGAGGTAAATATTAACTGACCTGCACATGATCTCATGGGTGAGGAGAACACGACACATCTCTGGGTTTTTGTCTTGGCCTTCATAAAGGATTGGCTAAAAGGAAGAAAGAGAGAAAAATTCATGTTATTGCTAAACATTCACTACGAGTCAAAAGTTTTTGAACAGTAAGGTTTTTAATGTCTTTTAAACAAATCTCTTCTGCTCACCAAGCCTGCATTTATATAATCCAAAGTACTGCAAAAGCAGTAAAAAATTTTAATATTTTTACTATATAAAATAACTGCTTTCTATTTGGATATATTTTGAAATGTAATTTATTCCTGTGATTTTAAAGCTCAATTTTTAGCACCATTACTCCAGTCACGTGATCCTTCGGAATTCATTCTAATATTCTGATTTACTGCTTAAAAAACATTTAATATTACTATTATGTTGAAAACAGCTGAGTAGAATTTTTATCAGGTTTCTTTGATGAATAGAAAGTTCAGAAGAACAGCATTTATCTGAAATAGAAATCTTTTGTAACAGTATAAATATCTTTATGTCCTTTGATCAATTTAAAGCATCCTTGCTAAATAAAAGTATTAATTTCCATAATTCCTTCCCAATATATATGGACTCCAAGCTTTCAAATGGTATAGTGTTTTTTTATGTATTATTTCAGATAAATGCTGATCTTTGGACCTTCTATTTATCAAATAACCCTGAATAAATGTACTCAACTGTTGTAAATATTGATAATAATAATATAAAGAATGTTTCTTGAACAGCAAATCATCATTTTAGAATGATTTCTGAAGGATCATGTGACACTAAAGACTATAAATAGCAAAAATATTTCAAAATTGTACTGTTTTTGCTGCACTTTGGATCAAATAAATGCAGGCTTGGTGAGCAGAAGAGACTTCTTTAAAAAAAAAAAAAACTTAAAAATCTTACTGTTCAAAAACTTTTGACTGGCAGTGTATATAAAGTTAATTGGTTTATTTTAGAGAATGCAAATTTTTATACTTGGTAAACCAGACTATGGTTATTCGTCACACTTTTTATTCCAGTGAATATTTCTTAGAGTTTGTTTCTCTTTAGTCACATATCATAAAGTGTTTAGCTACAAAAAATCTATTGAAAATACAATGTGACAACTTGCCCCAGTAGTGCTTTGAATGTGTTTACCGCAAAATACACTACCGTTCGTAGTTTGAAAAAAATGCAAGACTGCATTTATTTGTTTAAATAAACAAAAAAAACCCAGTAAAATCATTCATATTGTGTAATATTATTACAATTTAAAACAGCTGTTTTCTATTTTAATATATTTTAAAATTTTATTTATTTGTGTGATGGCAAAGCTGAATTTTCAGTATCATTACTCCAGTCTTCAGAGTCACATGATCCTTCAGAAATCATTCTAATCTGGTGATCAAGAAACATTCTTTATCATATTCATCAATGTTGAAAACAGTTGTGCTGCTTAATATTTTTGTGGAATTTGTTTCAAGACACTTTGATGAGTAGGAAAACATTTGCAACATTATAAATCTCTGTACTGTTACATTCGATCAACTTATTCAGTTTTTGCTATTCAGTCCTTGTTTTGTGACTTGGCCGAACTCCTCCTTCAGCTCATCCTGAATCCAGTGATTGCTCAAGATGTGCAGGATGCTGACACCTGGTCATTAGTCATGTTTTGGTTCGAAGCATGCTGACAACTTTAACATATGCTAAAAGCTAAATCTGGTCGACGGCGACTGGACGTATGCGGCGAACCGAGGGGGATCCAGACTCTGCTGGGGCTCATGTGGAGTAACAATCTTCCCGTTCTCCCCATCAGCATCCACCCTGAGCAGCCAGATGGCCAGCCAGGCCCCGAAAGAGAGGCCTCCTCCCAGGCATCCGTCATCGGGCTGTCACGCCTGGTCTGAATGACGGATGATCGGTGCATATCAAGGAAGTTAAAGGACTCGCCCCCCTTCTACAAGACCTCATCCCCATCACCAGTAAAGATGAATCCATCATAAACACACACACATAACGAACGCACAACACAATCCACCTCAAACTATCCGCCATCGTACTCGACTCTGGTCAGTCGGCCAGACGGGGTTGACCCAACGCCCTAGGGAACAATACTTTTAGTATAACGACCACTTCTACATTATTGATCTTTCTCTCCGCTGCCTATGAAAGTCTCTTCCTCTTCATCACCATCCTCCATTTTTGTCGAAGGGGGAGGGGATTTGGGATCGGAGGGGGTCGAGAGGTGGATCGGGTCGATATTTATATATCATCGTTCTTGATTCACATCGCTGGCGCCAAAGTAGTGGCCCCACCCCGGGTCTTCAAGCGCGTCTGACTCCAGCGATATGGAATAGTGTTACAACTCTTCCATGAACTCCAAACACGCTCTTTCCTGGTACCTTAATTAAGTCATCTCACCTTACAAGAAATATTTCGATTAGCAGTACAAAACTATTTCACTAAATTCATTTTTGGGAAGCGTTCAAATTGGTGGCGGCCTAACTGCACCAAGATCCTTCTCCCTCATCTTCTCAATTAGAAGAAAGACGGGTTGTTCTTGATCGATATTCGCAGCTTCGCTGTTGATGCACATATGTAAAGCCTGGTGCGCGGGCAGGGGGGCGAAGGATTTTACGGGCGCGCACAGCTACAGCCCTTTTTTGTCGTCGGGAGGATTATTGTCTCCAGCGTGTCGGCTCTGCAGCTACATTAAGGCCTATTGATTGGTCTCCGGGGTTGATGCTTTGTCGAGGAACTGGTTGCCATATTGATCTGAGACAGGCTGACACACTGTGACAGTGGGACCTGCTGGGCTGAGGAAAGGATAGGCCATACGAAGACCGGGGGGGGGTTGAAATCTGGTCCGTTTCATGACGGAACGAAGAACGCAGGTGCAGGACTGAGTATGAGAAGCTCTAATGGGACTTTTATTTGTGCGGGGTTCATCACATGCACTTTTAGTGCAGATTAGAGCTGGATGATAGTATAGTTTACATTTTGAGACGATACAAGCAATCAAGCAGTTTAGATTTGCTATATCGCTACTTCATTTTATGTGAGTATACTGTATATGTGCGGATAAAGTTGTACATACAAATACATCAACTTTACATAAAGAGCAAGGCAATATACTTTCAAAACAGGCAATCACTAGGCAATAATATTCAGTAGTTTACATTCTTGACGATATAACCATCAAGCAATTGAGATTTGTTTGCAGTTAATGAACTATTTTTTTTTAAGTTAAAAAACAGATATATACAAATGTTAATACATCGCTAGGCAGTAATATAGTTTATATTTTTGACAATATAACAATCAAGCAGTTGAGATTTGTAATGCTGTATATACTTAAAGCATAGATATACTTTAGTAGGTGCAATTATTATCTTGTTATTTAATTTGTTACAAATTTGGTAATAAAAAATTGTAAAAATGTAAAAATTATATATATATATATATATATATATATACTTTTTTATTAAATGTATTCATTTGTGACAACATAAATATATATTAATTGTTATATACATTAATTGTATTGTTTTTGGCAATAATATATACTTATAGTATAGATATACTTTAGTACATGCATAATACTTTATTAATTTGTTAAAAATGTGATCATTAAAAATTATTTTAAAATATATGCTAATATATGCAAATATTAATACATCGCTAGGTAATAATATAGTTAAAATTTTTGACAATGTAACAATCAAGCAGTTGAGATTTGTAATACTGTATATACTTAAAGTATAGATATATTTTAGTAGGTGCATAAAACTTTATTAATTTGTTACAAATCTGTTCATTAAAAATGTTTAAATTACAAAAAAAGTGACAAAATATATACAAATATTAACTATTAATTATTAATTTGATCATTAAAAATAATTTTTAAATATAAGCAAATATATGCAAATATTAATACATTGCTAAGCAATGATATAGTTTACATTTTTGACAATATAACAATCAAGCAGTTGAAATTTTTAATGCTGTATATACTTAGAGTACAGACAGTAGGTGTATAAACTTTATTAAGTATTAAATTGTTAATTTGTTAACATTTTGTTAATTAAAAATGTAAATTTTTTTTAATTTTAAAAGTTACTTAAATGTGTTAATTTGTGAAAAAATAAATGTATACAAATATTAACACATTGCTAGGCAATAATATAGTTTACATTTTTGACAATATAACAGTCAAGCAGTTGAAATTTGTAATGCTGTATATACTTACAGTATAGATATACTACAGTAGGTGTATAAAACAGTTAATTATTAATTTGTAAATTAAACTGTTAAAATTTTGTTAATTAAAAATATAAAAATAAAAAAAAAATGTAATGCTGTATATATTTAGAGTATAGATATACCATAGTAGGATTATAAAACTTTATTATCTGTTAAAAATGTATTAATACAAAAAATTTTAAATGTAAAAATAATAAATATTAATTTGCTATATAACAATATAACAAACAAGCAGTTGAGATTTGTAATGCTGTACACATTTCCAGCGTAGGTAGTACTTTAGGTGGCGCATAAAACTTAAAAATTAATTACTTTGTTATTTAATTTGTTAATTAAACATTTAAAAAAATGTTAATTTTGTGACAAAATAAATATATACAAATATTAATACATTGTTAGCCAATAATGAAGTTTACATTTCTGACAATATAACAATCAAGCAGTTGAGATTTGTATTGCTATACCTACTTATGGTGTAGATACACTATTGTAGATGTATAAAACTGTATTAACTATTAATGTGCTAATTAATTCGAGTTCTACATTTGTCATGTGGTGATATTTACACTTTACACACTTTAGATTTTCAGTGAAAGCAGACTCAAACCGTACTCACCTGTTTAGTCATGGAGTCTATTAATCGAACATACAGATCCTGTTCTGTCCTGATACCTGGAGATTTAAAATGGAATAAATACATATTAGACAAACAAAACAAAAATGTTCTCTCACGCTTTGCGTAGAATAAAATCCTACTCGGCTGCATAATAAAAAATCTAACGTGCCATATTTCAACACAAATACTTGTAGAATCAAGTGTGCGTTCAAATTAAAAGGCTCTTTGAGCAAACAGAAAAGAAAGCCAGTCCCAAACGCAAAGCCCAATTGTTTTGAAAAGTCTACATAAAGGGACTCATTTCTTATGGAAAGTCTTGGAAATTAATTTGTTTTATTATTCTTTTCCCTACAGTACGTTTATGCGCATTCTGTTATGCTTGTCATGCTGACTGAGCTATTCCGCTAACGCTTCTTAGCAAAAACAAACTCGCCTCAGCTTCGGAGTTTTTCTATTATTTATGATTTTCCCGCCTTAAAGTGTGAGAGCTCGCTTTCCTGCTGCCCTGCTGTCTGGTGGATGATAGAGAATCCACATCTATAGACAAATCACTCACCACTAGCTGTTATCATTAGAGCATGAGAAGAGAACTGAGACTTTGGCATTTTTAACTATTTTGTGTATAAACGATTTACATATAAACAATCGAAAATCGCTAATATTGACAAGCGTAACATCGTACCTGCTCTTAATGTAGCCAGTCTGTGTGTACTTTAGTGAGAACTAAGAGCTCAGATGAGGCCTTGTTTAGCGTGTCTGTGTGGGTGAGTAGCGTGGAATGACATTAGACATGAGCGTAAACTGTGAAAGGGTGGCAAATGTGTTCAACAGCATGAACTCCTCTCAGGATAAACAGATGGAGCTCTCAAATACTCTCCCAGATGTGATGAGACATGTTGCATGATTGTGGTTACATATCGTTTACAGTTGGCCCCGCTCTGCCTCGCAATATGTCTTTGTTATTGATGGGATATGGAAAGGGTTTGCAGGAGGAGTACGGGTCTCACCGTTGCTGTAGAGAAGCTGTAACCTGTAGTGGATGCCATTGTTGGTCTTCTCGCCGTTGTATTCCTAAAAAAAATGAACAAAGTAGGACAATTTATGAGTTTATTAAAACACTGACCATCAAGACAGGTAATCTCATCATGAAAACCTTCAGATGAAACTGTAATTAGAGCCCTATGATT